>JAXQQM020066007.1:0-242920 GCA_034641835.2 Pinus albicaulis | reverse complement strand
TAATAGATAACATGCTCATGACCATCATCATCGTCTTGTACCAAAACCATCGCAATTGTGCTGAAAGCGACAGCTAAATAAAGAGAAAATTCACGATGATAATTTTGAGGGCAGAGTAGAGGAGCATTGACAAGCAATGTTTTCAACGCATCAAAATATTTCTGAGTGATTTCATCCCAACAGAAAGGAACGCCCTAATTTAACAATCGTGTGAATCCTTTAGCTAATTCGGCATAGTTAGGTATAAAACGACGTAAATAATTAGCTTTCCCTTGTAAACTCTGCAACTGGTGCAATGAGGAAGGAGAGGCGAGATTAATAATAGCCTCAACTTGAAAGGATCGAGGTGAATTCCATCTTGAGACATGATAAACCCTAAGAGTCTACTGGAATCAACACAGAAGACACACTTGTGCAGATTAAGCCAATTTGTTACGTAGGTAAATCATCTCTGTGGATAGAGATGATCCCTCTAGCCCTAGGGTGGGTCTAGAAACAAAGGGACACGCTAAAGTGTTTCTTCCTAGTTAATGAATGAACAAGAGACATGGTAGATCGACCTACCTGGAATCCAATGTTGTCATCGTTGTGGAAAGAGTAGTAGCCTCTCACTCCTACCTTGGAAAATCACAATCTATTCGTTGTTACACCCAGATACCAGCACATAGAACAAAAACAAGAACAACATACGATATCATAGTTTCACTCATAACTATTAACCAGTCAAAGAGGGCTAAAGCTATCGCATTACACAAACATCATAACACAATAGTGGAACCAAACAGTATTCATGTATATATATAAGTAGAAGGAAGAGGTAAAACTGATGCTTTGACGTCGCAGTCTCCTCTAGCGGGGTTTAGCCGAAGCGCGTCTCAGTACATATCAAGGGATTCAGACAGGATGAGGGCATGGATTCAAGCTCTCCAAAACATAATTCCTTCTATCTACCTTCTCTAGTAATTCAACTATAGTATCAGTTCTCCAAGTTCAGCTAGCTTTTACTAAGAGAGATAGCTTCTTTTATAGAGGAAAATGAGGAGGTTGGGATCCCTATAAAGGTGGGAGGGAGTCCTATCCTTTAGGAGAGTTCCAAGGGAGGTGGAAACTACTAAATAAATGAGGGAGTCCATGGTTGTTTCAGTTCAACCACTCCCAATGAGTCATCCTCGAGGTGGTTGGAATAGAACCTCCACCTATATTTTTAAAAAACATTCCATAAACAGCTTGGCACGGGCGCTTAACTAGGACAGAGTGCCAACTAGCGTAGGCTCAGTGTTAATTTTCTAGCTTGGCACGAGAGTATAACTGGCTACTCACACCAAGGCAAATACAAGGGTTTTTATAGTCCTGCTCAGGGAATTTTCAATAAGAGGAATGTTACTCTCATGCAAAGGAATGCAGTGATGGTTTTTTCAAGGCATGACATTACTTATTGGTCACAGAAAATACCCTCAAATGGGCGAGATGGGGATTGCAGGGACAATGAAAAAATGATGTGTAATATCCCTTTTCAAAAGAGGATCCTCTTATTGAAAATTTTCCCATTAATATTGAAGAGGAAGAGAGGGCTGGAGGCAATAGCACTGTCATACCCAGAGCATATCTAGCACCTCATGTAGAGGAAGATGGAGCACTTGCTCCAACAAGAGGAATTCTTGTATGTTCAAAAGGAGTTCCGAAGTATTTCATATGTGGAGATCAAGGCACAATCCATGAACATCATGTGCCATTATTGATAGATTGTGAAACCTTGCAGATGAAAGGAGAAGGTAGGGAGGATGGCCAACATCATATGATGAGGAGCACACATCCCTATCTATCTTAGAAGGTTGATGCACAGAAGAGGCAAACTGATTTGCGCAGTGAGGGCAAGGAAAAAAATTTCCATTCATATATGCAGTCTACTCTTGATATTGATGTCTCATTGCATGGAAGCATTCCACCTAGGAGACCACCAGATCAAGAGATGATGAGAGATGCTTCACAATTGGTTGCACCACTCATTGATCCCAGAGGGGTGAGGACCTTGGTAGGACTTGACATAGCACTGAGAGTCTTGGGTAGACTCAAGGAGGAGGGAAACATCCTCCCATTTTCAGCATTACCCACTCTCACTACATATTATGCGCTAACAGAAATTGCTGCAGTGATGGAGGATGGCACCACCATGGTGCAAGGAGACCACTCCATGGATTTGGAGAAACATAGGGTACTTCCCATAAGGAAGGAATCCTCCATATATTGGAGTAGATGGAGGCCACTCATGCTTACATGGGCCAAGATTAGGAGGTTCTTTTTGGATGGTGGATTCTCATGGGAGGCCAACTTCTAAAGGTCACCAATTCTACTTGAGAATGAGCAATTGCATGATGGGCATGGCAGCACTTTGGAGGATGACTTTGGCACGAGGGATATCAAAGGAAAAGACAGCAGCATGTGGGGAGCTTCACATTTCAGATCTTTAGCGTTGTCTCTTAGGAGGATTGATCCATATTGGAGGTATCAACTTTTGGTAGAGTACTCCAAGGATTTTGGTGCTTGCATGATTCTTGATGACCCAAATGGAGATGATAGATACATGGTGGATGATGGGGTCATCTATTCTTATGGTAGAATCTTCTTGACTAGATCTTCTGAGCTCAAGGAGAAGCTGTTACATGCAGCACATGTGGACTTTCTTTCCATGCACTTTGATGCATATCATTCCTTGATGGAGGAGTTCACTTGGGAGGGAATCCAGCAGGATGTATATCAGCATATGGAGAGATGCATAGCCCGAATGATGATGGAGAGGTTGTCACAACCACTTCCCTACTCATTGATATTGAGGGAGAACTTTTAGTTCAGCCATTTCAGCTCAATGACCAAAGTACATAGTAGAGAAGGTACATTTATGCATTATGATTTGTACTCCTTTACTTTTTGTGAACAACATGTTGTAACAAGGAGGATCATTCCTTCTTTTATATTGTATTGTGATTTACTTGAGGCCATTTGCAGCATTGATGTTGGCCATTCTATTGGTGGTTTGCGGGAGATGCCACATGATTCTTGGTGTACACCATTGGCACCAAGTTTTACTTTTAAGATCCCATCTTGTAGGATGATTGTGGCAGAAAAAAAGTGGATGAAACGACACTTGTTATACTTTGTTTTGAGGTAGGCAGGGGATGCACTGCGTTGGTTCCACATGTGGAACTATGATCCACCTTCTAGTTGTCATATGGAAAAAAAAATTATTTGCTTTTGCTTCCATATATTGATGATGTTCTTGTTCTTATGGGAAGCTTTGTTGTGTGGATGGCACAAGAGTTGGAGATGCCCATTGGGAGTATGATTCTCCATAATTCATGTGTTTCATGTTTCAGGAGAAACAATGGGCAAACCATGAATACCACACTACATCTCTTGTCTTCATATGGGAGGAGCCATTTGGAGAACTTGAGTTCTTGGGAGAGGCACTTCATGGATGTTTTGATTCGTGGGGTAACTTGGGACATTCTTGGAAACCATAATATTTCAGCCCAATATTAGTAGTAGCCCCATACATATCATAAATGGAGAGAGAAACAACATGGGTGGAAAAATATAATCTCTCCATACAACCCCAATACATTGCATGAACCGGGGGTTGAGGATTTCTTTGATGAGCTACCTAGAATTGCTCATTTCATTTGGAAGATAGCATGGGTATGGGAGTCTCTCATTGGGAATGAGATCCCCTATTTTTTTCATAACTCCTACATTGAGGAGGCCATTGGACAACAATAAGGTTTCCACTTACACCTTCCACTTTCTCATGATGTGAGCCATTTGGTTTTGCATACTTGGGAGGAACCATTGGGGGGCAGATTTATTGCATATTATTTTGATAAATGGTGGGGACTATTGATGAGGAGGCCACAAGAGGATGAGGGGAGTAATTTTTCTCCACATTTATAGTTGCTTGAGGCCAAGCAACATTTTGGAGGGGAGGACTATAATATTCCTAAACTTTAGCTTTTAGCTAAATGGAATATTATAGATCATTTTGTCGCTAGGTAGGTGAATAAATGGGTGGGGAGGGCCCATAAATATCCTTAGCAGCAATAAAAACACTTCAAGTGCGAAAGGATGCCTTCTAAGCAGCCTAATAAGGCACCTTTGAGTATGAACAGGGGTTGGATCATGTTGAACATGTCAACTTTGACCAAGTCAACAGTGTTGTTATGGAGGAGTGGACATTAAATGAGGAATAACACAGTTTTGGAGGGAGATGGATTGCATGGAGGAAATGACCTAATTGAGTGGGGTCAAAGGCAAGGAAGATCACAATCTATATAAGGAAGAGGATGGCAGCCATATGGGGTTATCTTTTGGATTATTATTTTGTGTGTGGTCTATTTAGACTTCTTGCATTCTTCATTTGTTTAGTTGAGATTGTTGTGTTGTTTAGCATCGGGTGTTCCCGAGCAGGAATCCCACCTCTTTCCTTGAGAGGCCTCTTGGAAGAGCATTGCATTTCATTTCCACATTCATTTTTTCAGACCAAGCTACAAATTTCTTCATCAGTTCAGTTTCAGCAAGATATTGTGCTGTGTTGCAGGGTGCAGCAGTGGAGAATTAGATCGGGTGTCTTCAGAGCTAGTTTTGCAGTGGAGGAAGATTTCCATTCATTGGGAGCCCTGTAAAAAAGCCCCTTGAGATTTATTGACACATTTAGTAGTAGGCTAAGGAGCATTTATCCCCTATAGTGTAGTTTCATTCTAGATCTACGTTATTTTACGGAGGAGTTGCAGTGGTTGTTTTGAGAGGTGATTTCTTCAGTGGAGGAGCCATTATTTCATCTAAAGGATCTATTGGAGCGAGTATGTAGTTCTCTACATCAGCTTCAGCCATATCTTCTCATTTTAGTTGTTGCATCATATCTTTAGCCCTAGGGTTGTGGCTTACATTAGCACATTGTGTGCATTTTCCGGAAACCCTATTGGGTTGTCTTGGAAAGGTGATCTAGTGTCCGGATCTATATGTTTAGATTCTATTGGGGCCTATATCAATATTATTATATCATTGTATCATCTCCAGCTATAGCTATGCATAATATTACTACGTTGTAGTAGCTCCATCATTTTTTTTTGCAGCATCATCTCACTTTTGAGAGTGTCTATGTACTAGAGGCTTGTGTGATCACATTCTATGGTTGATGCCTCATTGTTTTGTAATTATTTGCTGCATATATGATCAATAATATGGTTATATATTGGTCTCATGGTTTCATGTGTTAAATAATTGATGTTGATTTCATTTTATGAGCTACATTGCTGCTTTTCCCAATTGGGAATATTACAAAAGCAAGATACAATTGCTTTAAGCAGTACTGAGGTTGAATGTGTTGCTGCAAGAAAAGTCTATTGGGAAGCAGTTTGGCTCAGAAAGTTTCTATCAAACTTGTTTGAAGGACCACTCAACCCTACATGGATACATTGTGATAATTAGAGTTGCATAATATTGAAAAAATACTTGGTGTTTCATGCTAAGACTACGCATATAAACAACAAGTACCATAACATTAGAAGCTTGGTACAAGATAGGGTTGTGAAATTTCACTGTCTACCTACAGATGAATAGGTAGCAGACGTACTGACTAAAGCATTACCAAAAAATAATCTTGAGTACTTGAGAGGTAAGCTTGGTTTGGTGGATATCTCCTCCCTAATTGAGAGGGAGTGATATCAGCCAGTTCTTGTCTTTGTGGGTCAAGCATTAGACTAGGACTAACAATAGTAAGTCTCAGTGAAGGCCTTAAAGAAATAATGGAGTACATAGGATTGGATAAGCATATAGATTGGAACTTCTTATGGATTAGAGAATCTATGGAAATAATTTGATGATTGATATTCTTTGAGGATGAAGTAGGGAATCCAAGATAAGAATAGTCGAAGAGGACCGACATTCTTTGATGATCCATGTTTTGGAATTCAAGATAATAATAGTCCTAAAAGGACATACCTTGTAGACATCCAGACGGTGTATGTACCTTGAGAGGTAGTGTGACAGCTTACGTAAATCTTCCTAGCATAATTCTTATGAATAACAATGAGCTTGTCTAGTTAAGGCCTTCAGGGATAGTGCTGGTTTTGATATGTGTAAAAAGATACTTGACAAAGATTGCTTATAAATCCGGCTCTTCTTATGAGAATGCTTCAACATTGAGATACCTGGTACCATGAATACCTCCCTAGTAAAGAGGGATTTTTGAAAATTGTAACTAGGTTTGGTATTCATTATGATGTAATTGTATAATGACATTGTATATTCTTTATAAAGAAAGAAAAATTAAAGAAAAATAAATTATATTTTATTTTTGGAGTATGGGTTTCATACTCAAGTTTGAGTCAAAAGCATGTTCATCATGTTTTTAGTTATTCCATGACTTTCTAGGTCTTTTTATGATAATAATAATTTTGTTCATGTGTCATGAAGATTTGTTTTTATTTTATCAAGAAAAATCCATGGATAACCCCAATACCAAGTCGACCTAAAAGGAGGAAATTTGACCCTCAAGAAAGTCTAGATAAAGGAGTGAAATTTGACTCATTTGGCCACTCATCTCAAGCAAGTTCTATTTGTAGCAGTGAAGGAGAAGAAGAGTAGATAGGAGGATGAAGAAGAGGAGCAAAATTCAAAATTTTCCAAGGAATATTTTCTCTCATCTTGCTAGGGCTTGTGAAGTTTCTAGTTGCACGAGGTCGAAATTTTGTAGTTGTTGTGATGGAAGATTAAGGCTTCAAGGTAGCATTCATTGATGGAAAGGTACATATTTGGCAAAGAAACCCTAAAGCTACATTCACACTTGGATTTAGGGTTGATTTTCTCTATCAAGTTAGAGGAAGTCCTTTGGGAGCCTTGACTTGTGATACTTATCTTCAATTTGAATTATGGAACTAGATATTTCCCCACCTTCATTACAAAGCCTTACCTAGGTTAAGGAAGATGGTAACATGTATGCTTGAGTTCAACATGATTCATGAAGGATTTTTCAGGGTTGTGCAGTTGGGAAACTTATAATGGGACCATTCCCTTCTAGTGAAATCCAAACTATCGATATTCTTCAATTGGTCCATTCTGACCTATCTGGTCTGTTGTCGGTCACATTATTGGGAGGATACTTATAGTATGCAATATTTGTGGATGAATTCTCACACAAAACATGGATATATTTCTTGAAGAAGAAGGATGAAGTTTTTAAGTGATCTGAAATGACTGTATTAGTTTTGCTGCAATAAGTGTCTTTTCAATTTAAAAGCATGTGCATAATCAGTTCATTAGTTTGTAGGAGGTTTAAGGTGTTTGTCCATGATTTGTAGGAGATTTTTAGTGAATTAGAAGCATAAAACAAGCATAAATAACACTCAAAAGCAGTGTAAAATAGATAAATAAGTCACCACATGAAATTTACACAGCAAGCATGATGAATCAGTTCACCCCTCCTGGCCTACATCTACTGGTCCAACTCCCAATGGCTTGTCCATATTTCATTATGCTCAAAATATTTCTATTACATGTAATCATAGTTCTATAATGGTTGTTTTATCTGAACCAATGGCTTCAGAATGCTCCAATTAGTCAAAAATGACTCTTCATTCACTCAGAATGGTCGAAAATTGGCCCTCCTACACTTTTTCCCAGTTTCACAAAGGAAAGCTCCACTAAAAGTGGAGAACTCCAGTTAACTGGAGTTAAAATTAGTTTAGCCGCAAAAATGGTGTGCCCACTAAAATTACTGCCGAAACTGATTGCACATTTACTGTTGCGGTTCGGTGGTGGCCACATGCGCACCCCCAAACCGTAGGGTACATAACCATCGGAGGTTAGGGGGAATTCATGCCATAAACTATGATTTTAAATGGTTTGAACCATGGGTTTGTTACTGTCGTTAGCGCTAACCACGTGGAGGTGGTTACAGTTAACGTTTCCATGCGATGTGCTCCAGGGAACCGCTCGTGGGTTGGAACCACTGGTGGTTCCCAAACCCCCATAAAATATTTCAATATAACATAAGTATAAACCACCACCTAACATGGTTAAGAACTACTGCGTAATGCGGATAGTAGATTGTATGCGTGCCTGGCGGGAGGTCTCGGGGTCGAGCCCTGCAGACCCTCATAAAATTTTACACTTCAGTTTCTGGGACACGTGGTGGCCTCAGGGCTGGCTACGTGGCCCCCTTTCATTGGACCCTCCAAACCCATACATCAAATAAAACGGTGACACGTGTCAAATAGTGATTGGTTCAATCGAGGGAATATTCCAAGGAATATTCGATCTTTTGCTAATTGTACATCCACCTTGCTGACTGTGCATCCCAATCAAACCTTGTCAAACTGTCACAATTTTACATGTTTGGAATTTTGATCAGAACGTGATATATCCCTCATACGACATCGATTTTTCAAACTGTTCACGGCACCGAAATTAGGAAGATAAGATCTACGCAAAAATCCTAGTTTCAACCCAATCCTGTAATTTTGAATTTTAAGCAAAATTTATGAACTCCTGATCATTCCTCCCCATTGGGAAGCTTTTGGACCCCAAAAGACTTGATTACCTATTCACTAGATGAGGGTATAGCTCCCTCACCTTTCCAATATCCATCCATTTTTCCTTGCTTGGTTTAGAGCCTTTGAGCCCAAATCGAAGGTAGTCAACACTTCCTCTATCTGATGCTCTTGTCCTTGTGCAAGAATTGTATCTTCTTTGAGCTCATCCAGAAATTCTAGTGAGAAATATTCAATAGAAGGTAGTTGAACATCACTTCCTTGATCATCGATCAAAGGTGGCTCATAGAAGCGTAATTTTTTAACATTAACGACTGAATACATTTGCATATAAGAAGGGAAGTCAAGTTTGAATGCATTATTACCAACTTTATTTATGATCTTGAAAGGACCATAGTGAATGGGTTTGAACTTTTTACCTTCCCCTTGCATCCTTTCTTTGCTAATGTGAAACCATACCTCATCTCCATCTTGAAACTTGTGATCAACCTGGTGTTTTTCATGCCTCTCTTTGTATATTCTTTGAATTTTCTCAAGTTGTTCTTGAACTTGTTGATGTATCATCTAAATTTTTTCAATGAAATTTCAAGCCTTATCAATGTCACTATGGCCATCAATTGCAACATCCTTCCCAAAGATGAATTATAATGGCGATTTTGGAAAATACCCAAAGCATACTTAAAAAGGTGAGGTTTGTGTTGAAGAGTACTTTGCCCAGTTTTAAGTGTGTTGAATGTAATTCAATTGCTCATCCCACAACTTATGATGTTTGCTACAATATCCTCTCAATAGATGCACAACTTCTTTGTTCACCACCTCATTTTTTCCATCTATTTGTGGATGAAAAGCGGTACTCTTTTTCAACTTTGTGTCCATCATTCTCCATAGATTTGACCAAAAATCCCTAATGAACATGGAATCCCTATCACTAACAATAGAAGTGGGCAATCCAAAATGAACCCAAACATTTTGAAAGTAAAGTTCAGCAGTTTATTCAACGATAATGGTTTTCTTACATGGCATAAGTATACACATTTTACTGAATCTATCCACAACTACAAAAATATAATCATGTTGCTTTCTTGACATAGGTAGACCTCCAAAAAATTCCATGGAGACACTCTCCCATGGCTTTGATGGTACCAATAGTGGCATGTACAACCCAAGCTTCCTATTACTAGGCTTACTTGTTGCACACATAGAACAACCTCTTATAAAATGTGACACACTATCTATCATGTGAGGCCAATAATAATACCATTGTAGATGCACCATTGTTTTTCTTACCCCAAAGTGTCCATCAATAAGAGAAGAATGAGCTTCTCTCATGACACTTAACCTCTCTCCTTGTGATACATAGCTTTCCAAAATGAAACAACAAATTCTTATGCATGTGATAATATTTTCTTCAACTTGATTCCCTTTAGTCAAACTAGCATACACATCTTGAAAATCAATGTCATGTGCATATTGTTCTATGTAACTCTCATGTACAACAAAATCATTTTTGAGTAAAGTAGAAGCACTAATGATTGGTCTTGAAATAATATCTGCAACTTTATTGAATATACCTTTTTTGTACCATATAACCAAGTGAAACTGTTGAAGAAATCCCATCCACCTGAAATGTCTTGATTGTTGCAATTTAGTTTGTGACTGCAAGTACTATAATGGTTGGTGATCGGTCCATACAATAGTCTATTTACCCATCAATTAGTGTTTCCACTTCTTGACACTTTGTACCAACACATATAGTTCTTTGTAATATGTAGGATAATTAGTCACAACACCATTAAAATTTTTTGAATGAAAAGTGATAGGCTTACCATGCTGGAAAAGTACTACGCCGATGGCATAATCACTAGCATCGGTTTGAATCTCGAATGATGTCTCAAATTTGGTAATGCAAGGATTGGAGTTCAAGTGATCTTGTATTTTAAAGCTCCGAAAGCTTGTTGTTGTTTACCTCCCCATTGGAAGCCTTTTGTAAATTTATGCAGATGTTCTATGCTTGATGCAACTTTACTTTTTCTTCAATACTAGATAGAAATCACATAAACCATAAAGTAAAATGTTGATAGAACATATCAGTAGATCGACAGAAGACAATCCAGAAACAGATATTTGTGTTGGCGTGTTACAGCGGTCAACAGGATGCTTCAACCAGAAAAGTCTCGATATGGTCGGCTAACCAGCAATGTCACACGACCCTCAAAACAGCCAAACGGTCAACTCAAAATCAACCCCAGAAAAGTCAATGCTGCCCATAAAATTCAACGCAGAACAACAGCAATTCAAAGTCAATGCAACATAGTCTACAGTCAACCTTTGACCTCAGTTCTTGTGCCAAAATGTACGGACTACAGAAATCGAAGTCTATGCCAAAATTCAGCTCCTTTTGACCATGCGTTGACCAAAGTCAACACTGGTCAAACCTGTGATGGAAATCCTAGCTGCAGCAGAAATGTCTTCGTCCTTCTCCCACATGTGAACCGCAGATTGCCTCCGAGTGGCTCGAACCAATCAAAAGTGGAGAGAGAAATCAGTGTGATGATGAGATGAGATGAGTGAAATGTTCTCCGACATTGACCTTATTTATATCCATCACTTGAGGGTGTGTGACACATTTGCTCGGGTATAAAACCTTAAAGCTGACCTGCACATATTTGAATATATTAGAAAATAAATTCAAAATAAATGTTCAGCTCATCGGATCAAGATGATGTTTAGATTGATCTTGCACCTCTCTGAAGGAGGAACCCAATAAAAATATTGGGATCATCATCTGAGCAGCACAACCCAGAGTTTGGACATAGTTGCCCAAATTTAACACTCCCTCTCAGCTAGGGAGAACTCCATCCACTAATGCAATCCAAACAACGTGTGTCATCCCGCTATAACTTGCTTTGCTAGCCTCTTTATTTCAAAACAGAAGTGGGTTAGTCACAAAGACATCATTCCCGGCTGACAGATTCAGCCCAAAGGTCCAAAACCTCTATAGGACTCAAAAAGAGTCTCACACCAACCCGAAGTTGGTTTATCTGACCCGAAATCAGAAGGAGGTCTGAAACCTCACTAGACTTGATCCCAGATCAAGTGGTTGGATCGTGTCATCCTAGATAGAGAGTACGACAATCTCTAATGTGTCCATCAGTCTTTGCTACTAGTCTCTACCTTTTCCCACCTCATTG
Source organism: Pinus albicaulis (assembly GCA_034641835.2). Lineage (NCBI taxonomy): Eukaryota > Viridiplantae > Streptophyta > Pinopsida > Pinales > Pinaceae > Pinus > Pinus albicaulis. Next base: position 231,189 of record JAXQQM020066007.1, on the reverse strand, counting down.
GCCAAATGAGAGATACTTCCCATGAGTCTGGAACTCAAATGGGTAGGATGCTTATGGGGCATAGATCATGAGAGGCGAACGAACTCGATCATCATAATAGTAGGGTAGAAGCACCACAAGGTTAGGAAAGCCTAGCCCTATGTGGGCTTATAGCTTCGAGAAGCTATCCCCACAGCCCCCCAAAGCTCCAAGAACTCATCGTCCAACAGGACCCTCAGAATAGGGTCGTTCCATGATTCCAAGATTCTCACATAAGGTTAGGAACATGACCTTCCCCAAGGGCATTGTGAGAATATCCATGACCTGCTCATTATTTCCTATATGATCAAGCCTTATGGTGCCTCGTTGTACCATATCCTGGATAAAGTGGTACCATCCATCAACATCCTTGAATCATTCGTGGAACACAGGATTTTATGACAAACGAATCCCCCTCAAGTTATCACAAAGGATAACAGTGGCATCTAGCACATGCTTGAACAACTCAGTGAAGAGCTTTCACAACCAAGTGACTTCACAATGGGCCATACATGCTACAATGTATTTGGCCTCACCAGTGCTAAAGGCTACCGACTTTCATTTCCTGTCTGAAGCAGATCTACGTGTGAAGTAGCATCCAGATGTGCTCTTGCGATCCACCACACTGCCAGCCCAATCAGCATCAGACTATCCAAGGAGTTTTATGCTCCCGATAGTGTATCTCAGCCCATGGTTTATCGTGCCACAAAGATATCTCAAGAGTTGCAAAATATATATCTGGATGGGTGTTCACTAATAACATCAGGGCCCCTACGAGTTGACGATACTCGGTAGGATTTTCTAACATGGGCCCAGTAGCATTGCTGCTCAAATTCTTAAAATTGAGCTCCATCGATGTCGACACGGACTTGCATTCCACCATACCAAATCTTTCCATAAGCTTCACAATGTATTTTCCTTGAGAAAGGAAAATCTCGCCAGGTCTCTGCCAGACCTCCAGGCCAAGGAAATAGTGCATCAATCCTAGGTCCTTCATCTCAAACTCAGCAGCAAGCTCCCTCTTGCACTTATGAATGAGAGGGTCAGCACCTGTCAAGAAGAGGTCATCCACAAACAGCACTAGAATGAGAGGCTTCTCCTTGTCAACCTTGAAGTAAAGGTTTGGATTAGCATTACTACGAGTGAAGCCCAGCTTCATCAAGTATATATTTATCCTTGTACCAAGCTCTGGTTGCTTGCTTCAGCCCATAGAGAGCTTTCTTCAACCTGCAAACATGGGTGTCCTGATCCTGGACTTTGAACCCCAGAGGTTGCTCCACATATACCTCTTCCTTTATCGCACCATGCAAAAATGTGGTCTTCACATCCATCTGATGGAGACTCCATCCTTGTGTAGCAGAAAGGGCTATAATAGATTGAATGGTGGTATATTAGGGCATAGGTGAAAATATGTCATTATAGTCTATGCCTTCCTTTTGAGAGAAGCCACAAGCAATGAACCTTGCCTTGAACTTTTTAGCACTTCCATCAGATCCATGCTTGATCTTGTAGAGCCATTTCAGGTGACAATTGCTTTGCCCTTCGGTCTTGAAACCACATCCCAGACATCATTCTTCATTATGGACTCATACTCTTCATGCATAACATCCTTCCAGACTTGATGCTTTATGGCTTCCTCAAAAGATTTAGGCTTAGATTGTACAATAGTACTCATGGCAGATAGATACCCATGGTATCTACTCGACTTCTTGCTTTCATGGAATGTCCCCCTTGGGGCCATATGTCCCTTGGCATCCTCAAGGGTGTCCCTAAGCCATGATGGTCTCTTCCCCAGTGAAGGACGTGGATCAATCGGGTCCATCGGTCCTTCAACATCGGGCATTGTCTCATCCTTCAGTCCTTCTTGATTTCCAGGCCTTGCTTCATGGTCTTCCTCAGATCTCAGAAGATTTACTACTTTCCTCAGGGAAGCATCTTCATCAAAAGTGACATCGTGGCATATCTCCACTTCCCTTTGACCAGGTGCATAGACTCTATAGGCCTTCGAAGTTTTGTTGTAGCCCACAAACATTGTGGTCTCCCTCTTGATGCCAGCTTATCTACCAGCACTTCCACCAAGGCTTTGAAGGTACGGAACCACATGAAAACCTCATCCTTCTTCTTCAAGAAGTATATCCAGGTTTTGCGAGAGAATTCATCTATGAACGTCATATAATAAAAACATCCTCCCAAGGATGTCACGGGCAGCATACCAGATAGATCAGAATGTACTAATTGCAAGAAATCAGATGTCTTTGTGACGCTTGAGGGGAAAGGTCCTGTTATCACAAAAATAGGACCTGATAGGCTGCTGGTTAGGCTACCTCAGTGTAACTATTTCAAACCAGACTTTTAGTTGAGGCTTAGCCTCCTCAACCTGAGAGGGCTCTCTCACTAGGTTTAAGATTTTGAATTAAGGATTAGATGGCTAACTCTAGGAATAAATTGGATAAAAGTGTATGAATGGTTGAATTACTAATCAACAAACATCTATTGGGCTATGGAGTCAAGGTATTTTTTCACAAAACATCAAGATTAGCTTATCATGGAAGTCAAGGCATTTCAGAGTTTTTAGATATTCAGCAAAATAGTAACAAATTGAACAAAACACAGTTTACAAGCATATGCAGGAAGTTAGAGCATTTTCCAATGAAGTAGCATATGTTCATACCACTACAAATAAGTAGATAAAGAAATCCATAGCAAGATCAAGCATCAAAAAAACTCTTTCTGAATCCTGAGTAGTAAGAAAATATTTGTATTATGATAAAAACATACAATTTGCTACAATGACATAGTTTGCTTGTTAATGAAAATTTTCCAACCTTGAGGAATTCGACCTCATGTCTCTTATAGATCCATCATTACAATATTGGATTCCCTTTTCTAGCTTGATGAGAATTCAAATTTCGTAGCTTGACACCTATCTACTCCTAAAACAGACTATTAATTACATGTGACAGTTAACTGTCTATTCTAGAGTCCTAATACAATTAGGAGTAAAACTCCTTATTATGACTAAAACAACCTTATCTAGGAATTAAATATTATGTTTGAAAGTTTCTCCTCCTTATCTTCGACCTTGATGGTGTCCATAACCTTATTGTTATATTATGTTAACTTATCTCTTATCTGTCTTGAAAACTAGGAACATATTTCCTACAATATAGCTTTAACCCTCATTTATGCTCCTCGAATCCTTTTTCTGACAAAAATTGATCCTTTTAGACAAGTGACATGTGCTATCACTTCCACAGAACCATTCCCTTCCACCTGTGCAAAATTAAGTCCTTGAAATAGTCTAAAGAGAGCTGATGTGTCTGCGCTACGAAAATATCAGTTGTTTTCGTAGCGCAGTAACTATGTCTTTGTAAACATCTCTTAACATCCAATTTCTTCTGCTTTAACACCTGGAACTTCATTTGTGAACACTTTCCATCCTCTAGCAGCATCAATACTTCAAAAACTAGATGTTTTACCTCTTGAAACCTTAACAAAATGCTCAAAACTGCACCTACAGCAGTTTCGTAGTGCGCTACGAAACCGCTGTGTATGTCACCTACAACAGTTTCGTAGCGCACTATGAAAATGCTGTGTATCTTCTTATTACACAGTTTTTTCATCATCTTCAGATCTTAAGAATATTTATAGCCCTTTAATGATTTCCTTAATGCTAATAGACCTTAATAATCAATATAAGTCAACTTTTCAATGTTTTCAAAAAGTGGTGTTCTTCCCAAAACAAAACTGTATTAGGGATTTGTCACTTACTGCCTTACTTCTGCTGTAGCTGACCTTCAGAGTTTGTCAATTGAATTTCAAGATCTACAATCTGCCTCTTCAACCTTCTGTTAGTAGCCCTTAAATTAACATTTATCCTTCTCACAAATTTAGCCTCTTTGATTGCAGGAAGAGTCTAGGTAAAATATTGAGCTTCACTGCTGACTGTTTCAGCTTTTGAGACTCTTTCAAGCTCCCATAGAGCCTTAATTCTGTCAAATTTTATCTTCTCAATAACATGTTTTATTTATTTCTTCTTAAGCTTAGCAATTTCAAGATTAGCTAGTCTTAATTTTTCTTTTATTCCTTCATAAATTTTCTTTTCTCTTTTAGTATTGAAAACTCTATTTTTTTCATCTTCAGGCATAGGTGATACAAGGTATATGGGTTCCTCATAAACATTTGAAACTTCTCCAGCTTTATCTAACTCCACATATAGCCCTTGCAACTTTTTTGAATTCCTAGTTAGAGGCCTTCTGGGCTTGAACACAAACTCTGAAATTTCATCATTAAAATCAAGCTTTTTGGAAGACTTGATCTTCTTAGATTTCCCTTCATCCAAACTTATAAAATCTGCCTGAACTAAAGGAGATTCCTCAATATCAATAGCTTGTAAAATATCATTCAAACTACCCTTTAAACCTGGATCTTCTTCTGAAACCACTGTTTTTCCTTTTTCCCTTGCTATTTGACTTCTAGTCAATCTTTTCTAGGGCCGATTTGTTGGTTGACTATTCCTATACTGTTTCCTTACCTTTGGTTGTCCTCTTTTGTGCAGGTTGAGGGGTTTCTTGAATAATCACTAGTGTTTTAATCTCTGGCTCTTTCACTTGCTTTCTAGGCTTTAACTTGACAAATCTTTTTGATCTTGTTTCTGCAGGGTCACTGGTTTCTAGTGATGATTTTTCTTTGGCCCTAGGGCTAACACCTGTTCCATGTGTTTCCACCCCAAATCCACACAAAAACAGAAATGCAGACCATTCTCTATTCACCCTCTGAAGTTCATGAAAAACTATTAATTTAACTAGACCATGATGGAATAATGAAGTTTCACATGCCTGAGTTTTCATCTACACCTTATCTGCCATCTTGGCCAAACTTCGAAACAGGAAGAAAGGTAAATATAGAGAAATTATTCCAGTGAAATGAAATAAAAGTTTGAAATGATAATAATACACCTTATGGTATCTTCCTTCATAGGTGAAGTACCTTTGAATGTTGGAGAGCAGGTTAGCATATGTATTCTTGACATAACCTCTTGGCACTGCATTGGTTAAATCTGTGTCCACAAACTCTGACTTCAAAAATATTTTACAAGGTTCCATTTCAAACCTGAAGTTATTAAACCACCTTTCTTCTCCCTTGGAATCTCTGTCACTAATGATCTAATTTCAGGAGAAATTGGCAAGTTTAAAAATCCAACCTTTGTATTTAAACACGTGAAATTTATGGAAAATTCTTTTGTGACTTGATTATGACCTCTCTGTAGCTTTTCACAGAATCTCCAGCATCCTTCCTTCTTGAAAGCCTCTTCAACTAATTTATCCTTGGTGAGAGCCTCTATGCCTTCAGGTTCCATTCTCAAACAGTGGCCTGGCCTATGATTTCTTTTTTCCTCTGTCATCTTTCCCTCGAAATCCCTGTGGCTTTAGAAAACCTGTAATAAACTGCCTTGCTTGATTTCACGGAAACTGGCTCACTTGATTAAGGGTTCAACCTCGCTTGATAACTGGTTCATCCTTGCTTGAAAATTGAGAGAAGCTCTGGTTTCTTCTTACCATAAGCTTATCGTTCGAAGAAAGACATGCACCAAGTGTTTTTTGCATGAGACAATACAACCAAAAACTAGCCCCTTTCAAATTTGAAAATGACATAAGACAAATGACCTCTAACGAATGTCATGATGGCTATGAATGGTTGCATGTGTGAGAAAATACTCGTGGCTGACACCTAAACATGAATGATTAATGGAATTTTGGTGGATTTGATAACTGACAAGACATGCTACGAATCCCGATTTCGTAGCACGCCTAATGTAATTTCAGGGTTTTGCGCTACGAAATGAGTTGCATTTTCGTAGTGCAAAAGTATTTTTTAACATTTTCTGTGCTACGAAATGAGCAGTGTTTTCGGAGCGCAAAAGCATTTTTTAACACTATCTGCGCTACGAAAACGTGGTTTCATGGCTTAATCAAAAAAAATTCAAAATGGTTAAAAATTTGACTCTCTAAACATGATATGAGACTGTCAAGGTATGAAACAAGGTTGTTATACTTTATTATGTGAATGAAAATGATACTCTAACCCTATCACTTAACCCCTAAAAACTTAACATGACTTCACACCTATCTAAAAACCATGCCTAGGAACAAAGCAAACTATCCAAGTTTGGAAAAAAAATTATAGTGATAACAGGTCCCCTTGTATGCTTTCCTTTGGCACAACCCTAACATACACCTTCATGATTATTTGAGAACTCAGGCATCCCCATCACAACCTTCCTTGCTTCGGGAAGGGCTTTGTAGTGAAGGTGTCCAAACCTCTGATGCCATTGTTAAGTCTGTTGGATAGTATCACATGTCATCACTCCCAGTGGACTTCCTCCAACCTGGTAGAGTGTATCAACTCTAAAACTAATCATGATAGCTTCCTTGAAGCTCTTCTTCCACATGCACACTTTTCCATCAATGAATGCCACATTGAAACCTTTTTCTTCCATGGTCGATATAGACACAAGGTTCTTCTTCAAATTAGGTAAATACAATACATCCTGCAAGCGGAGGACTTGACCTTGAGACAAGTGGAGGATCACAGTCCCTATCCCTTTCACGAGATATGTGGCATTATCTCCAACGATAATTTCCAGATTAGTGTCCTTCTCAACCATATCAGAGAGTGCTTCCTTGAACCCAGTGATGTGCCTTGAGGCACCACTTTCTATCAACCAAACATCCACAGTTTCGGGTGGAGATGCAACAGAGAGGGAAGATACAAGAATGTATGCATTTGTTTTATCAACAACATTTGATTCCTCATACCTAGAGTTTCTTGACCTTTTGAAAGGTTGATCATTTCTGCCAGAGGGAGCCTTCCTCTTTCTCTTGAACCCATTGTTCCTTTGAATGCCATTCTCTAGCATAGTGACTTGGCCTATGACAAGTGTAACACTTGCCCTTCTTTCCTTGGGCCCCTTCTCTTCCATTGTTATTTGGACCACCAAAGTTCTTCTTTCTAGAATGAACAGTGTAGGCAACATTTCCTTCATTTTCATACCCCTTCATTCGTGTCTCTTCTTGAACGCATCTCGATAGTACTTCATCAAAGTTAGGTATCACATTATTATTTAGAATGATAGTGTTGAACACATGCCATTCGGATGGGAGCCCTCCAAGTGCAGTGAGTACCATCTCTCGATCAACTATTATCTCACCAATAGCCAGTAGATTATTCCTAATCTTGGTCAACTTCATAAAGTATGATTGAATAGACTCATCCATGCCTTTCTTCAGATTCTTCAATTGATTCTTGAAGAATAGTACTTGATTCGCATTGTTTCCCTTAAACATGTGGACCAACTTATCATACATCTCTTTGGATGTGCCTAGCTCAGAGATGTAGGCCACCAGACTCTTATGAATGGATTCCCTAATCATTTGTTTTGCTTTGAGCTCCCCCTTCTTGTACTTTGTTTTGGCAGCAGCAGTAGCAGTGGATGGAGGTTCTTGGATTTTACCCTGCACATAGTCCATGACATCTTGGTCTTCCAATTTAAGATCCAATATCATCTTCCAACCATGGACATCATCCGTCCCAGTCAATTTGTCATCCTCCTTGAAGCCATAGTTTGTGGAACCCATTTTCTTCTTCAGTGATTGCTACAAATTAGGACTTTGTCTTCACCGCAGCTTTGATACCATGTAAATTTATGCAGATGTTCTATGCTTGATGCATCTTTACTTTTTCTTCAGTACTAGACAACAATCACATAAACCATAAAGTAAAATGTTGATAGAACATATCGGTAGATCAACAGAAGACAAGCCAGAAACAGATATTTGTGTTGGTGCCTTACGGTGGTCAGCAGGATGCTTCAACCAGCAAAGTCTCGATATGATCGGCTAACCACCAATGTCACACAACCCTAAAAATAGTCGAATGATCAACTCAAAGTCAACCCCAGAGAATTCAATGCTGCCCTAAAAAGTCAACATAGAACAACAACAAGTCAAATTCAACACAACACAGTCTACGGTCAACCTTTGACCTTGGTTCTTGTGCCAAAATGTACAGACTGCAGAAATTGAATTCTATACCAAAATTCAGCTCCTTTTGACCATGCATTGACCAAAGTCAATGCTAACCAAACCTGCAGTGGAAAACCTAGCTGCAACAGAAATGTCTTTGTCCTTCTCCCACCTGTGAACCGCAGATTTCCTCCAAGTAGCTCGAACCAATCAGAAGTGGAGAGAGAAATATGTGTGATGATGAGATGATATGAGTGAAATGTTATCCAACGTTGACCTTATTTATATCCATCACTTGAGGGTGTGTGACACATTTGTTGGGGTACAAAATCTTAAAGCCAACATGCACATATTTGAATATATTAGAAAATAAATTCAAAATAAATTTTTTGCTCATCAGATCAAGAAGATCTTTAGATTGATCTTGAACCTCTCCGAAAGAGGAAATCAATAAAAATATTGGGATGAGTGGCACAACCCGAAGTTTGGACCTAGTTTCCCAAATTTAACACCTTTCTTCACACTTGTCACTGCATTCACAGGAGCTGCGATGGAAGAAAAGTTAGCAATAAACTTCCTTTAATATTGAGCTGCACCTAAGAAAAATCTTACCTCGGTTACTATTTTGGGTGTGGGCCAATTCACAATGGCCTCCACTTTAGAAGGATCAATCCTCAATTCTCCTCCTCCTACAATATGTCCCAAATAGACCAAAGAAGTCTTTCCAAAATCACACTTTGACATCTTAAGAAACAATTTCTCTTTCTTCAAAATATCAAGCACTCTATTCACATGCAAGACATGATCTTCTCTTGTTTTGTTGAAAAATAAAATGTCATCTAAGTACAAAATCCCAAATTCATCAAGGAATGGATTCAAAACACTATCCATAACTCACATGAAAGTTGTCGGTACATTACATAAACCAAAAGGCATAACTAGCCACTCAAAGAGTCCTTGTTTGGTTTTGAATCCAGTTTTCCATATATCACTTTCTAAAATTCTTACTTGATGATATCCACTTCATAAATATAACTTAGTGAAAAACTTTTCTTCTTTCAGCTGATCAAGAAAATCATCTATTTTGAGGAGTGGGTAACGATTTTTTACCGTAATCTTGTTCAAATCTCGAAAATCTACACACATGCGCCAAGTCCCATGTTTCTTTGGTATCAAAACTATGGGTGAACTGCATGGTGAGGTGATTGGCCTTATGATTCCTTTATCCAACATCTCTTTGATTTTCCTCTTTATTTCAGCATTATCAATTATCGACATGTGATAAATACCGATGTTTGGAAGAGGACAATCTTGTTGCAATTGAATCTCATGTTGAATTTCTCTTTTTGGAGGCAATCATGTTGGCTCCTGAAACATCTCATGATGTTCATTAACCACATCATATAAATATAACGTCAACTTAGGATCACATCCTTCAAAATATTCATGATTAATATCAGCTTTAGGATTAATCATAATAAGAACAAAATTCTTACTTGAATTTACCAGCCTCTTTACTTGTCCAGAATTTACCAAAGAAATGTTTGTCTTCTTGCGATGTGCTCTAACAATGAACTCCTTGCCATATTTGAATAAATGATACTTGTTCTCATGGCGATAGAAGATCGCTTTTATACAAATAAGGACTCCCTAATACAATACCAATTATGTCAAGTGGAACCACATCCAATTCAACTGTGTCAACAAAGCTTGCAATGATTGCAAACCTCAATATAATTTTCTTTGAAACCTGTAGATTTGAATCCTTACAAATCCAACCCAATGGATATGGTTTTGGATGTGGTATGGTCTCAAGGTTAAGTTTCTTGACAAAATCTTCAGAGATTAAGTTTACTTGTGACCCACTGTCAAACAATATGTCAATCTTGGTATGCTTGGATATGACCCTCACATGAAACAATTCTATTATTTCTTCTTCAAAAGAGCCTTTATGTGACAATTTTATGTACTGGTAGTGGGTTTAGTTTCAATTTCTTTTCCCTTCATGTTCTTCAATCCCATGGCTGTGATTTTAGATTCATCACCTGAATCAGATCCTAAATCATGTTGAGTTGTAGTAGCAGTTTTTTATTTCCCTTTGTTATTGGGTTTCTTTGGCATCAACTCAGGATGTAATTTCCAACAATGAGTTTCATCATGGCCTTCTTTTGAACAATGTTTATAAGTCACTTTTTTTCCCTCTTTCTTAATAGATGCATTCTTTCTTTTTTTTACCTTTTGAGGTCTTTTCCTTGGCTTTACCCTTAAAAGGTTTCTTTCTACCCTCTTCAGAAATGTTCTTCCCTCTAGCTTCTAGATGTGTGGCCTAAACACAAACTTCATCTTAACTGGTGGTGTTAAACATGATAATAGTATGTTTTAGGTAGCTATGTCAGCCTACTATGTACTTTAGAAAAGTATCTTGGCTCTGCAAATCCACCCCTAATAAAAGAGCTCTTCTCCTAAATTCTTGGGTGTATTATTGCACATTTTGTCCCTTTAATGGCCTAAATTTCTGCCAGTTCATGATGGCTTTCTTCATATGAGCTAATGGCTAAAGTTGTTGTTTAATAGCAGTAATGAAATATAACCATGATAGAATAATATTACCATGTTTCTTGATTTCATCCTTTGCCTTGGCTTCCCACCAAACAAGAGCCACATCTTCCATTCTCAAAGAAGCTAATTGAATTTTTTTATCATCATCTTGAAGGTCTTGTATTCTCAAATAGACCTCCAATTGTCTAATCCAATTGTCTAGCTTTTCTACATTTACTTCACCATTAAACATTGGCAATTCGAACTTAACATCGAGTTTTAAAAAATTATTTTTGGTGGAGTTCTTGGACTTGTGTGGTTGATGTACTGAAGAAGAAGTAGAAGATGATGATGATGAGGGTGAGGATGATGGATCTCCATTGCCTCCATTTCCTCCATTTTCCTTCTTTGGCTTATCTTCACCATTTTGACCTCCTGAGGATCCTTGTCCTTCCTTGTGAATTTTATATCCTTCTCCTTCCAGCCTCTCATTCATTTCTTGTTAAAGGATTCTAACCATCTCAGTCATGTCAAGAAATGCTTTCCTAGACACTCTTTCTTCCTCCTTGGGATCAACTTCTTGATGGATTTCTCCTTCCTCATGAGGCATGCTTAATGGAACTTCTGTTTCTTTAGGAGGTGAAATAGGTGGTGGAGATCGTGGCAATCTTGCTCTCCTTTGCTTTGGCTCTTTTTGAGACCCTCCTGCTTCCACCAATTTTCCTTCTCCTCTTTTGAGTTTGAGCCTTGTAAGCATCTAAAACTTGCAAACAGTTAAACAATTATTCTCACTAAAAAACACCAGAGAATAAACTATAGCTCTAATACCAATCTGATCTGAAATGACTGTATTAGTTTTGATGTGCTAAGTGTCTTTTCAGTTTAAAAACATGTGCATAATCAGTTCATTAGTTTGCATGAGCTTTAAGGTTTTTGTCCATGATTTGTAGATTATTTTTAGTGAATTAGAAGCATTAAACAAGCATAAATAACATTGAACAACAGTGTAAAACAGAGAAAGAAGTCACCACATGAAATTTACACAGCAGGCATGATGAAGCAATTAACCCCTCCTGTGCTACATCTACTGGTCCAGCTCCCAATGGCTTGTCCATCTTTCATTATGCTCAAAATTTTTCTATTACATGTAGTCACATTAATCTAATGATTTTTTTCTCTGCATCGATGGCTCCAGAATACTCCAATTAGTAAAAAATGACTCTTCATTCACTCAGAATGGTTGAAAATTGGGCCTCCTACACTTTTGTCCAGTTTCACCTAGGAAAGGTCCACTAAAAGTGAACTCCAGTTAACTGGAGTTAAAACTAGCTTGGCTGCAAAAAATGGCAGGCTCGCTAAACTTACGACCGAAACCGACTGCGCATTTACTGTTGCGGTTGGGTGGTGGCCACATGCACACCCCCAAACCACGGGTTACATAACCGTCGAAGGTTAGGCGGAACTCATGCCATAAACTGTGGTTTTAAATGGTTTGAACCACGGGTTTGTTTTTTTCGTTAGTGTTGACTGCTTAGAGGTGGTTAAAATTAACATTTCCATGTGATATGCTCCAGGGAATTACTGGCGAGTTGGGACTGTCGTCGGTTCCCAAACCCTCATACATGATTTCAATACAACATAAGTATAAACAACCACCTAACATGGTTAAGAACTGTTGTGTAGTGCAGATGGTAGATTGTATGCGTGCCCGATGGGAGGTCTCAGGATCGAGCCCTACAGACCCTCACAAAATTTTACATTACGTTTTCAGGGACATGTGGCAGCCTCAAGGCTAGCCACATGGTGCCCTTTCATTAGATCCTCCAAACCCGTACATCAAATAAAAATGTGACACTTTTAAACCAGTGATTGGTTCAGTGGAGGGAATATTCTAAGGAATATTCCCTTTTTTGTTGACTCTACATCCGCCTTGCTAACTATGCATCCCAGTCAAACTTGGTCAAACTGTCGTAGTTTTACCTATTTGGCATTTCGATCAGAACACGATATATCCCTCATACGACATCAGTTTTTCAAACCGTTCGCGGTGCCAAAATCAGGAAGACGAGATCTACACAACCATATTGGTTTCAACCCAATCCTGTAACTTTTAATTTTGAGAAAAAATTATGAACTCTTGATCATCAAGTGGTTTTGTTCTTTCAAATCATTGGTGGAAAATCAAATCAGGGAGAAAATCAAAATACTGAGGACTAGCAATTACATTCACTCCTGAGCAAAATGGAGTTGTTGAAAAAAATAATCGAACAATCATGGAAGCCACTCATGTCATGCTCCATGATCAAGGCCTACCAAAGTTCTTATGGGGAGAAGTTTCCAACACTACCGTGGATGTTCAAAAGAGGATCCCACATTAAGCATTGGATTTCAAGACACCTGAATAATTTTTCACTGGTAAGAAACCTAATGTTTCTCATTTTAGAATATTTGGTTGTCACGTGTCTTTTCATGTGCCTAAAGAGAAAATAAACAAGTTGGAAGCATCTAGGAAGAAAGGTATATTTGTTGGCTATAGTGAAAATTCAAAGGTATATAGAATCTATATGCTTGATCAAAGAAATGTGGAAGTAAGCCATGATGTCACCTTCGATGAAGACACTGCCCTTGGGAAAACCCGATTTCTCCCTATCCCTAGAAAGGACAAATGATGATGATGCGGAAGGATAATAAGAACCTTCGACAGAGGAGCCTATGCCCAATGTTGAAGGACCAATGGATCCCATTAATGCACATCCTAGTGATCCCTCTACCTCAAGGAAAATACCTTTGCGGCTCAAATATACTCTCGAAGATGTTGAAAAACATATTGCTAAAATATGGAAATTTCGAGAAAGTAAGAAGCCAAACATGTATTAAGGGTACTTAGTTTCTATGAGTACTATTGTTCAAACTGAGCCATGTATGTTTGAAGAAGTTGTAAAGCACCAAGTCTGGAAGGATGTTATGAATAAGTAATATAAATCTGTCATGAAGAATGATGTCTGGGAAGTAGTGCGTAGACCCAAGGACAAGTCCGTAGTCACCTCAAAATGGCTATATAAAATTAAACATGGATCTGATGGGAGTGTGGAAAAATACAATGCCAGGTTCATTGCTTGAGGCTTCTATCAAAAGGAAGGAGTGGACTATGACAAGATATTTGCACCGGTTTCCTGATATACCAATATTCGATCTATTATTTCTCTCGTTGCCTCTCAAGGATGGAGCCTACATCAAATGGAAATTAAAACTACTTTCTTGCATGGCTTGCTTAAGGAGCAAGTATAATTGGAACAACCTTAGGGGTTCAAAGTACAACATCGAAGAACACATGTATGCAGATTGAAGAAAACCCTTTATTGGTTAAAGCAAGCCTCTGGGACTTGGTATGAGAGGATTGATAGCTATTTAAGGAAGCTGGGATTTACGAGGAGCGATGATGATCCTAACTTATACTTCAAGGTTGAAAAGGAAATGCCTCTCATTTTGGTCCTTTATGTAGATGATATCTTTCTAATAGGTGAAAATCCTCTTTTTTATCAATGCAAGAGGGATTTGGCTTCCAAGTTCAAGATGAAGGACATAGTTATGATGCACTACTTCCTAGGTGTGGAGGTTTGGAAAAAGCCAGGTGATATTTTCCTTTGTGAAGGAAAATACATTGTGAAGTTTCTCAAGAGATGTGGGATGGTGGATTACAATTTTGTGTCTACTCTGATGGAACTCAACTTCAAGAAGGTATGTGGAAGTGTTGTTGGGCCTGAATTGGAAAACCCTTCTAAATATAGACAACTTATGGGGGCCTTGATGTTCTTGGTAAACTCTCTTCCAGACATATACTTCATTGTGAATACATTTAGTCAATTTATGGTCGAGCCTCATCACATACAATGGATTGTTGCTAAGAATCTCTTGGTATATCTTTGTGGCACAATCAACTATGGAATAAGATACACTGCCAGGAATTTGAGACTACATGGATATAATGATGATGACTGTGTTGGCAGTGCGGTGGATCGCAATAGCACATTTGGATGTTGCTTCTCATTGGGGTCTGCTTCGATTTATTGGACGAGTAGGAAGAAAAAATCAGTTGCTTTAAGCCCTGTCGAGGTCGAATACATTCTAGCTAGCATGGCGTGTTGTGAGGTTGTTTGGTTGATGAAGCTCCTTAGTGAGATAGTTGAGCACGTATTGGATATCACCATGATATTCTGCGACAACTAGAGTGGGATTATCCTTTCAGATAATCTCGTGTTCCACGACCTCTCCAAGCACATTGATATCAGGTACCACTTTATCTAAGATATGGTACATCAGGGAGAAATAAGGCTCCAACACATCAGGACTGATGAGCAAGTCACATATATCCTCACGAAGCCCTTAGGGAAGGTCAAATTCCTAGCCTTTCAAGAGAGACTTGGAGTCATCCAAAGAACCTCCCATGAGGGTCCTGTTTGAGTTGAACACTGAGCTCTGGGAGCTCTTGGAGGGCTTGGGGTACTTCTTGGAGCTATGAGAGACCATAGGGTGAGTGTTTCACCTTATCCTATTGGTGCATTATCTACAGGGAGAGTGGTTCACCTTACCCTATGATATACCCCATGATGGTTGACATGTATGTAGGATGAGTGATTCACTTTCCCCTACGATTGGTGACACGTGTGTAGGGTGAGTGGTTCACCTTCCCCTACAATTGACATATGCATAGGATGAGTGGTTCACCTTCTCCTGTAGATGCACCAACATACATCTTACCCATGCAGTCTGGGACCCATGGAAAGTACCTCTCATATTGCCAATGAGTTGGGAAAATTGGATAGGGACCATAACACTACAAATGGGCACATATTGTACTACCGTATTCCCCATGTCTAGGATGTGTGGTGTTCAAAAACTTGATCTGGGATCAATTTTGATTGAAGTTCTACCTCTGGAGTAACTTTGGTCAGTGGAGAGCAGTAAGGTCTTGTTACTCACTCTCAATCGATTCTTATTTATTATCTATATCAATGTTCAACAGATTAGAGACGAGATACATAGATGGTTCATGATGACAGGATAGCATGATGGTCGATGATGATGGATGGATTGGCAAGTGGAATTCTCCCTAGTTGAGAGGGAGTGTTAAAGTTCGAAACGAGGGACAAATTCCGCTTTTGACAATGCATTCGATGGATATGATTATTGCATTAAATTCATCTTTTCGAGAGGACCAAAATCAACCTAAATATCATCAAATTTTAACAAGCATAAATATGTTTTTGAATTTATGCAAATTGACAAGGTCGACCACATCATCATGTAGGCACAAGAAGCCCAATGCACGTGTCACTTCATCCTCAATGACTTGTATAAATATAAGTGACCTCTCACCTCATTTGGAATCATCATCACTCACACATTATTCTCTCTCCTCATTGGTTTGTACAACTATTTGGCATATATTTTCTCTCACATGTGTTGCAAGGAGGACAAATTTTTATGGGCAGATTGCAAAGTCGAAATTTCAAATTTGTTGCAAGGTTTGACCATTGTTGACTAGACACTTTGACTCATCCTTTGACTATGAATTTTGTGCGAAAATTTCATTTTTTGCAGGCTATATAGTTTGGCACAAAAAACCAGGTGATCTTTGCAACTTGACTATAGAGATAATTGTAGGATGACTGCAAATTTCAGGGTTGAATTTTACCAAGTTTCACTCCTGACTTTGTGACTATTTTGGGCTGATTTTGACCATCTGATAAGGTCGGTTTTGACTGGGTATGATTGATTTACTTTGAGGATGTTGTACTGTTGCATTGACCATATTTGAATTTTTATTAGTGCTGAATTTGACTGCAATCGACTACAGATTTGACAGGGATGTTCTGACTTTGATTTGGCAAGTCAAATTTTACTTTTTGTACTATCTCTCTCTCTGCTGAACATTTGATATAATAAAAAGAAGAATTGATCAAATGGATTACCCTAGCATCCGCCAAATCTGGTGTCATCTTGTCTTGGTTTGTCTTCTGCATTTTGTTATTTCATGTTACAGCTATTGTCAATGTGATTAATGGTTGATGTGATTGCTATTGGAAACTAAATTGGAATTTTTCATTGGGCTGCTATTGGAATCGTCTTAAGCATATAACATACCATTTTTAACTAAAATTAACAAAAAATCCCACCCATTCAGAATAAAAATTAAGTCCACACACCATGGTTTCGATTTGCCACGCTTCTCTAGGAAATAGTTGGACTAGTGGCAAATCCATGAGGGTTGCTGTTAAATTTCAAAATAAGAAATTTATAGAGAGATCAGTCAATATAGATGAAATAAACCTAGACCATGTGCATCTAGGGTTTGTCGAGAGATGTATACATATTGTATATATTCCAAATAATCAAGAAATCTTAAATAGGTAATCTATGATGTGTTGACCATTAGATAATATTCTTATGGTGACGTGGAAGCCCCTTCCATAGGGAGGATGGTTTCCTATGGAAAAAATCCCAAGTGTTGTTATTCTCGCTTTCTACTATGGAGTCCTCAAAGATATTACACTGGTGGTGATTTGATCCTTTAAAAAATTTAATCAACCAAAACCCACACTACATGTTAACATTCCATGGGTTGAAGGCAATACTTGTCATGGATTCCTTTTCATCTAATGGTCCCAATCTAAACACAATTAAAGTCACTCATTCACCACCACATGAGAGCATGGATATTGATATAGACAAGGAACCAAGAAACCCTAACCACACGTTACACACAGGGCACATGTTGGAGCACCACAGAGGGCCACTAAAATGCTTGAAGGACCATTTGTGCAAAGCACAAAATAAACAGACGATTCTCCCTGCAAGAACAAGTCTCTCGCTCATTGGTCAAACACAAAGGGTCACTAAAATGTGATGACAGGGTAAACCCACAATCCTGGTTTTTGGATTATTTAAATCTCAACCTATGTGTAAAATGCATCCAAATTTTCTTGCCCAATCAACTTCACAATCTAGGCAAACTCAACATGTTCTTGTTTCGGGGACTAGCAAATTAAACAAATAAATCTGAGAGCTTTAATATCTCAAATCTCAGAGATTTGAGATATTAATTTCAAGGTTTATTATACGTATGTAATATCTCATACAATGCATTCAGATTCACTTCTTTTCTATGGGAGCTCTACTCTCAACCAATGGTCACTGTCATATTCATAACGCATCCTTGATATGAGCCAACCATACCATATAGACCTTCTCCATTAACTAAAACGCTACTCCACCACGAACATATACAATTTTTTTACATGCACACTGTAATATATCAATATATATATATATTACAGCCTTGGAAGCGCTATGACAACAACCCAACAAACTTGGACCCCACTTACAGTTAAAGACTCGACCTCACTCAGGTTAATACCGTGGTTCGGATTCAATTAAGAGGAAATCCTTAACTAGCCACAACATACGACTATTCACTTTGTAACCTGAGACTTTATATGATGTTCGGGCTACACATATAAAATTATGTCAATGTAACAACACGCCATACCCTTGTTAAGCCCACAAACCTTAGTTTATCCTTCGTGTTACTTGATGTGTGACCATCGTTCCATGAGCCAGCCTCTAGATCAGATGGCGTACATCGATATCACGTTGATTTCACCATTGATAGTTAACGCACGATAGCCACACGATGAGAGCGGTTTCTCCAACCCGCTTAAGACCACATGTCAGCTCCTAGCATATATCGTGTTCGAATTGGGAATACAACTTACCATTTTAGATCAACACGACACCCATGGTTTCGCCTTCTGAACCCACCATTACTGTTCATTCCTTCGTGGTTCCACTTCCCTTACTCCAGGTTCCGTCTAACTCCTCAATGCACCGTTTCGCGTGAACCCTGCCTCCCTGTATTTCTTCTGCGCCTCTATTATACAACCTCCGCCCTTACTCTGGTTGGTTCTTTTGGCACACAGTTCGCTCCCAAATCAAAGCACCATTTCTGACTTCTCAGCTGATGTCATTTCCATCAGGCTTTTGTCTGGAGCTCAATATCGACTAACAAGACCGATATTCCTCATTCAATCTACACGATTCAATTTATATCAGTAACAAATGAATTCCAAGGGAAAAATCTCCTACATGCGGGGTTAAGCCAAAACCGCATAAGCCAAACATAGCTCAAGGAATGAATTCCTTCTTCACACCGAGATTAACACTCCAGACCTCTTCGTAGCATAATGGTTCAGAGGCTAAGGGGAATCAAGCCCTCCTTCCACAGAGACTACAGGAGTTTGATCCATTGCGGACTTCATGCTGTACATACATATAAACCCATACAGACACTTACTGCTTTATGGGAATCGATCCCTTCAGTGATCGATTCCTCTAATCAGCAATTCGATTCGAATTATACACCGCATCATCACCGAGTCCCATTCAAAGTTCTATCACATGTTTAAGGGAGCCAAACATATTCACACTGGGTTTAACACACACTGGTTCGCACCACAATATATATAATCAGACCTTTAGCCAACTTATAGAGCTCTACTCATACCAGCTCACAGAGATTCCAGGCATTCTTCACAGAGAATTAAATCAATAGATGTACTATGACACTGAACTAATTTTCTCATTTATACAGTGAATTAACTTACAAACTTCCTATCTCAGCCAGGTCTTCAACTCCACGACCTTCTTCCTTACAGCATCATGCAGCTTATGCAGGTCTCTATGCAGGTCTCTCCACTCTGCCACAGGGATTTTACTTTTATACAAATTAGGAATCAATCGATTCAGCTTCCTTGATGACTCTTGGAATCCTAAAATTAGCCTAACTTCTGAAACTAACTATCTCTTCATGTGCCCATTAATTATTCAGGCAATTACAATTTTCTCCAGATTTAATTAAAATTACTCAAATGAAAATAATTACATAGGGAATTTAAAACAAGAGACCCCCTATGTTTATTAATATACAAAATATCGTCTTGGGCCTAATGCCCCTGCATCAGACTCCCCAGGTTAAAATAGTTCATGATCTCCTGATCATGGTTTTCATCTTTGTCTGACTGGATCCCACATTTTGTTCTGTAATTGGCCATCCATTGCAGTGCTCTTCTTTCGCATTCCTCCTGGCTTCCATATCTTGGTCTGCATCTTTGCACTTGCTATATCCTCACAGTATGTGACTGTCTTCTTCTTGCTGCTATTGTTTCTCAGCTTTCTTGTTGTTGTCCCTTTTGGAGGCATATTCTGCATCAGCTTTCTTATCAATGCTATTTCTCTATCTAATATTTCCTCTGACTGCTGGACTCTCACTTTTTTTTGCTGCATTATTATTTCTTTAGTCCTTACTGCTACCCTATTCGCCACCCAATCATCCATACCCTCTCTGCAACAGTAAAATTATTGCTCCTCTGCTGGCAACACTTCAGCTTGTTGTTTCAACATTCTCTCCAGCAACACTCCAAGCTGTTGTTCTGGCATTTCGAACTCTTTTCTGGATGTTTTCTGCAAACATTTTAGCCATCTATTTTGTGCTTTCTTCTCATTGTCAACATGCTGTAATTTTAACTCAGCATGTTTTTCTTCTTCTTCCTGGGCAATCTTCAGCAATTTCCTTCCTTTTTCCTGCATTACTTCAAGATCTTTAAGTGCTTCACTTCCATCTTCTATCAGAATAAAAATTTGATTTTCTACTGTTGTGGCAGCCTCAAAATTCCGCCATACAACCTTCTCTTTAACCTTCTCTTGGCTATTCGAACAAGCCGATTCTTCTCTGCTAATAATAGCAGCAAATTTCTACATATGAGACATGACTGTCTCATCTTCATTCTTCAGCGGTTCATCTTCATTCTGTAATAGCTCCTTTTCTATGTCATCTATAGGAACAACAAGTTCATTCACAGGAGGCATGATAGCCTCACCTTCCTCCTTCTGCAACAATCCATCACCTTCCAGAACAACTTCAAAAGATGGATTGTTTCCTGCCTTGCCTGTCAACACAACCAATTTGTCAAATTTCAATTTACAAGACTCGATGGTCTTAATTGATGACTCAATCACAAATTTCTCTTTTGCCAGTTCTAAGTCTGTCCCCAGAGTCAAAAAATATTTCTTGGCTTTATTCCTCTATATCTTCTCATGTTTCAACCCCCAATTCTAAATTTGAGGTTCTTTCTCTTGTATAGGATTCTGCTGATCCAGCACACTCTCTATCAACTTAATTCCTCCATTCCATGGATCAAAAATTCCCGTAAAAATCTCCTCCTCATTCAATTGACTGCCCCATGTTGTCAATTCTCCTTCAGCATCAGCAGAATCTACATTCACAAAGAAATTTTTAAAACAAAATCCACAAGGCCTCAGAGCCTTTCCTTCTTTTGTCAGCATCTCAATATGTTGTCCCAACCTTCTTTCCTTCTCAATCAGCACATTAGAATGTTGATTCCAAATCTTCAAACATTTCTTGAGACTATCAGTTAGTCTCCCTTCTGCATCATCCTCTGCAAGGATGTCTCTCTGCTCTAGTTCATAAAAATTAACTTTCTCATCCATCTCTGCCCTTACAATCTGAACACTTTCTCTCTGCGGTTCTATCCTCTTCTCATGCTATAATCTTGGCATCTCATCTGAGCAAACATTTTCACAATCTTCACTACCTTCTGTTGTCGCTATCTCCTCAGCCTTCATCAGAATAGAATTTTGATTTCCTATCTCTGCAAAAACTTTAGCTATATGTCCATCACTCTTCATTTGGCCATTCAATAAAAACAGTCTGTCATTATCATCATTAATGAAAAATTCATCACCATCAAACACAACTGTCATGTCCTCATTGAAGTAATCTCTTTTATAAAACAAGGAATTAATGAATTCCTTCTGCTGCAATAGTTCAATCTGTTCTTCATCTAAAAGATACTCATCGTACTTTACCTGGCAACAGTTAGCTTCATTTGTCATAGTTCCATCATATGAACTGCCTTCATTAACACCTGCATTCACACACAACTTGTCAGATGCAAAAACATAAGACCTCATGGTCTCATTTGATGATTTGATCACCAAATCTTCCTGTTGTTCCAAGCCTTCCATGCTCTTCATAGATTCTTCAATGGTCTCCCTTTCAATTTCTTCAAGTTGTCCAACTTCCAGCTTCTGGCCATCATTATAAACTAAATCCCCTCTGCTTCCAATATGTTGGAAAGAAGAATATTTCTCCAACTGTGCACAGACATCTTCAAAACATATAGTTGCTTTATTTTCTTCCTCAGTGACAACATCAGCAGTTTGCTCATCTCCACATGGCTTTCCTGCAAACATACAAAATATATCAGATGTAAGGCTCTTTGACCCTCGGGTCTCACTTGAAGCTTCAGTCTTCAAGCATTCCTCCAAATACTCAATCATTCTAAGCATTTCTTCTTCATGTTGAGCATTTATCATCTGCTCCTTCTTCCCTTGTGGTCTCTGCCACCTTATCTTCTTCTTCATGAGCCACCCAAATCTCTGGTTTTCCTCTACCATCCTCTCCAACTCATAAAGTTGTTTATTGATCTCAGCTATCTCCTTCTAATATTCTTCATCAGTGAGTCTCTTCCTTATGCCATTTGCTTTGGCATCTTCTGTCACTCTTCTGCTGTGGCCTCTCTCAGAACCTCTGCACTCTCTATTGTGGTTGTTAGTAGCCATTCTCTCTTCCATGAGTTCTTCACTCACAAGCTGCACTAAGCCTCTGCAACAACAAGCTCTCTTATAGCAACTTACCTCACCAATCCCTTCGTCTGGATCTGGCTTTTGGCAAGTACTAGTCCCCTATCTGTTGGAACCTTCTGAGCACTTTCCTCTGCTCTCTAGGCTTCACTTTGCAACTTCTCTCAAGAACACCTCTGTTCTTCTGTCATCCAACCTCAGTTGGGAATCTTCCAGGTTCTGCCACACTCTTCTTCACTCAGAATCCCTTGCTGGACTCTTCTTGTCACTGCTCTCAAAGTTGTGATCTGCTTCTGCTGAGATTCCTCCTCAATTGCTTGCACCCTGAAATCTGAAAACAATACCTTCCAACCAGAGTTCAAATAAGGCTCATCATCTTACCTCTCAAGATCCCTGAATGATCTTGCTTCTCCTTTCACCTGCACTGCATCTATCTACTGCAATCTTCAAGACTCCTTTTCTTCAACTCCAGATTCTGTAAATCTGAGTTATCAACCTTCACTGCATACTCAGTCAAATCTGCAACTCTGTTAAACAGATTTAAAACCCAACTTTCTCACTGTTCAATACATTTTCATTTCAAAATAAACTTTTCAAAGAGCTAATTAAATTCTAGCTTTGATACCACTTGATGGCAGGGTAAACCCACAGTCCCGATTTTCGGATTATTTCAATCTCAACCTATGTGTAAAATGCATCCAAAGTTTCTTGCCCAATCAACTTCACAATCTGGGAAAACTCAACATGTTCTTGTTTCGGGGACTGGAAAATTAAACAAATAAATCTGAGAGCTTTAATATCTCAAATCTCAGAGATTTGAGATATTAATTTCAAGGTTTATTATATGTATGTAATATCTCATACAATGCAGTCAGATTCACTTTTTTTCTATGGGAGCTCTACTCTCAACCAATGGTCACTGTCATATTCATAACGCATCCTTGATATGATCCAACCATACCATATAGACCTTCTCCATTAACTAAAACGCTACTCCACCACGAGCATATACAATTTTTTTACATGCGCATTGTAATATATCAATATATATATTACAGCCTTGGAAGTGCTATGACAACAACCCAACAAACTTGGACCCCACTTACAGTTAAAGACTCGACCTCACTCGGGTTAATACCGTGGTTCGGATTCAATTAAGAGGAAATCCTTAACTAGCCACAACATACGACTATTCACTTTGTAACCCGGGACTTTATATGATGTTCGGGCTACACATATAAAATTATGTCAATGTAACAACACGTCATACCCTTGTTAAGCCCGCAAACCTTAGTTTATCCTTCGTGTTACTTGATGTGCGACCACCGTTTGATGAGCCAGCCTCCAGATGGGACGGCGCACATCGATATCGCGTTGATTTCACCGTTGATAGTTAACGCGCGATAGCCACGCGATGAGAGCAGTTTCTCCAACCCGCTTAAGACCACGTGTCAGCTCCTAGCATATATCGCGTTCGAATTGGGAATACAACTTACCATTTTAGATCAATGCGAAACCCATGGTTTCGCCTCCTGAACCCACCATTACTGTTCATTCCTTCGTGGTTCCGCTTCCCTTACTCCAGGTTCTATCTAACTCATCAATGCACCGTTTCGCCTGAACCCTGCCTCCCTGTATTTCTTTTTCACCTCTATTATACAACCTCTGCCCTTACTCTGGTTGGTTCTTTTGGCACACAGTTCGCTCCCAAATCAAAGCGCCATTTCTGACTTCTCAGCTGATGTCATTTCCATCAGGCTTTTTTCTAGAGCTCAATATCGACTAACAAGACCGATATTCCTCATTCAATCTACGCGATTCAATTTATATCAGTAACAAATGAATTCCAAGGGAAAAATTTCCTACATGCGGGGTTAAGCCAAAACTGCATAAGCCAAATATAGCTCAGGGAATGAATTCCTTCTTCACACCGAGATTAACACTCCAGACCTCTTCGTAGCATAATGGTTCAGAGGCTAAGGGGAATCGAGCCCTCCTTCCACAGAGACTACAGGAGTTCGATCCATTGCAGACTTCATCCTATACATACATATAAACCTAGACAGACACTTATTGCTTTGTGGGAATCGATCCCTTCAGTGATCGATTCCTCCAATCAACAATTCGATTTGAATTATACACCGCATCGTCACCGAGTCCTGTTCAGAGTTCTATCACATGTTTATGGGAGCCAAACATATTCACACTGGGTTTAACACACACTGGTTCTCACCACAATATATATATATATAATTGGACCTTTAGCCAACTTATAGAGCTCTACTCATACCAGCTCACAGAGATTCCAGGCATTCTTCGCATAGAATTAAATCAATAGATGTACTGTGACACTGAACTAATTTTCTCATTTATATAGTGAATTAACTTACAAACTTCCTATCTCAGCCAGGTCTTCAACTCCACGGCCTTCTTCCTTACAGCATCATGCAGCCTATGCAGGTCTCTATGCAAGTCTCTCCACTCTGCCACAGGGATTTTATTTTTATACAAATTAGGAATCAATCGATTCAGCTTCCCTGATGACTCTTGGAATCCTAAAATTAGCCTAACTTCTGAAACTCACTATCTCTTCAGGTGCCCATTAATCATTCGGGCAATTACAATTTTCTCCAGATTTAATTAAAATTACTCAAATGAAAATAATTACATATGGAATTTAAAACAAGAGACCCCCTATGTTTATTTATATACAAAATATTGTCTTGGGCCTAATGCCCCTGCATCACAATTCTTGAAGGACCATTTGTGTCGGGCACAAAGTCAATAGAGGATTCTCCCAACATGAACAAGTCTCTTGTTCCTTGATCAAATGTAAAGGAGAAAACACCTAAAATTTTCAAACCTAAAGAATGATGCCACCATATTAGTTTCTTGTGGAGGAAGGGAGGCAGATGAAGTGAGCCCGCGCGAAGAGGATTAATCATGTGGATTGCAAGTCGATGACTTGTACCATTATGTTTTTTATTTTGCCTTAATTTAAAACAATGTACTAGTTTGCTTTTCTTTTTGTCTTAATTTAAGACAATTAAATAAAGGTAGATGTTGTCTTAAATAAACATCTTAAACACCCCTCTTGTTGTAGTGAGAGGAGAATGATGATAATATTCCAACATCTTGACCATAATATAAAGATTTAAATTAAAAGAAAGAATAATCCACCAAAATTCAATAGGGATGTTTATTACTATAATTGTTACTTATTACTAGCAAAGCCATATAAATTAAAGTGTTGGTAAAGGATGATAAACATCAATTCATAATAAGTAGATTCCCCACTACTTAGCCATGAAAATTCTTAATTTGTAAATATACTTTGTTATAACTCCATGAGTCAATATCATGGCTTATCAATATCGAGTGCCTAAAAAATCATGATTCATTTTCTATGACAGTTTTTGATACCTTAAATCTTAGATTAAATATATTGACTTATTAAAACCAAGTGCCTAAAAAATCATGATTCATTTTATATAAATTTTTTTGAAATAAACATTATCCTTTAATTTTTTATTATTCTTAAAAATATCCACTTAAACATATTCAATGAATATTAAATTTCTACCATCCATTTATAATTATTAATAGTTAAATTTTAAAAACCCTATTTTCAAATAATCAAGCCTATCAAATTATAATAAGGAATTATTGTATTGGGTTGGATTAGTGAATGTCCATCCTATAATATATGAATTGTTGTATGCGATGTTGCCATCGTATAATATGTGTATCCATGGATTACTGTCTTGTGATGTATGAATGTGTTGTTATTGTATAATGTTTATAATATGTTGACCATTATTCTGTGTATTGATAATGTGTTAGTTATTGACTTATTTTAACTTGTACATGGTATGTAAATGCAGGACCTGGTAAGAGATCCAACGCTACGATGTGTAATCTCTCCACTTGGTAATATTCGGAAAGTGAAGATATGTATAAAACGATTTGTTGAAGGGGAAATAAGCATATTAGATAAGTTTCTTAAGAAAGCTTCTGCTCTTCAAATACTGGAAGTGGAATTACCATCTTATGAAGAGTGGAGTTACCATCTTTTGCAAAAGCTTTTGAATTTGAAAAGTCGATGTGTTTCCACTCAAGCAAGAATATGTGTGACCTTTTAATATTGTGAATCGTGATCGACAAATGATAGAATGAACGTATGTGACACACACAAACTCTAAAAAACTCGCTGCCATCTTATAAACTCTGTTTTAAGTGCTGACAGTCTTGTTGTTCTAAGTAGTCTTTTAAATTTTTGAACTGGTATGTTTGAACTGGTATGGCAAAAAAAAAACTGTTATTTTACTTGCAGTTTTACGCTCCTGATTCTCTGTAATGGATTTTTTTTTTTTTTGTTAAAGAATGTAATTCCAACCATCTGTTAAATGTCTAAATTGTCACTACAAGTGTTCAGTTCAATCCAGTTTAGTCCAGTTACACTACAGTCATTTATTGTTGATGTTTCAGTTCAATCCAGTTTAGTCCAGTTTAGTAATTTTATTTAACTAATTCTTAATATTAAGATGAGCAATCCTCTACTCAGCTTCTTTATTGTTTATGTTCGCAATGTAATCCTATTTAACTAATTCTTAATATTGAGATGAGAAATCCTCTACTCCACTTTTTTTTAGTTTTCAATTCTTATCTTTTTTTACTTGTGACACTTTTCAGCTTATGTTACCATATCAGTGACCTAACCGCAAAGTAGTGTCTTGCGCTGTGTTTACGGACAAATCTAGTTGTGCAAGAAAACGCGTCTTGCGCTGTGTTTAATTATACCGCTTGAGATTTTATTTTTGGATTTATATTAATTTTGGTGTATGTAATTTTATAATTGTATAAGGTAATGGAAATTTATATGTGATTTTATAATTGTAATAGGTGAATATGGGGAGATGGATTTACATGATGTAATTTCATAATTCTATTAGGTAAATGTGGAAAGGTGGATTTATATAATTTGTTATATTAATAATGTGTAAAGGTGGATTTATATGATGTGTTATATTAATAATTTGTTAAGTAATTTTGTAATTGTATTAGGTAATGGAAATTTATATGTAATTTCATAATTGTATTAAGTAAATGTGGAAATTTGTATGTAATTTCATATTTGTATTAGGTGAATGTGGGAAAGTGGATTTACATAATTTGTCATATTAATAATTTGCAAAATAATTTCATAATTATATTAAAGAAATTTGAAAAGGTAAACAGTTGATGTTTATCACTATACTTACTACTACCAAAACCATATAAATTAAATAGTAGTAAAAATGATATGCATCAATCTATAATAAGTATCAAGTTGAAACACTTAAGATTAAGAAAAAACCATAATATATATATATATAGATATTATGTTTGACCATAAAATATTGGATCAATATGAGCAAGATCAATCTCTGTTTCCTTGATGTAATGTTAGATGCATTACAGTATGAATGTATGAATGTTTGGATTTTTGTAACTTTTTGGAAAATCTTTGTCCATTACAAATCAGATAGCATGATGTTATCAACTATATGGGTTGCACTTCACCTTAAATTTTTGGTTGACAATATTGTTTTCATGGGTTGTTAGTTTCTCCTCGAAGAAAGCCGATTTAACCTCCTGCGCAATACTTTTTAATGGCCATTAAAGCTGGCTTTTCAATTAAAACTGTATGAATAATAACTCTTCTGAATTAATTACAGTGATGTTTTTAAGATTAAAATTTAGAATTTAACTGTGGCTCATCATCAAGATATAGATAAAGAACCAGATTTAACAAAGAATAAATAATATAAAGATGCTTCAGAGAATTTATTGAAAAAGATTAAAATCACTTATATCAAAAATAGTAAAATAATAATTCAATCAATTCTAGAAAATCAACTTCACTAAGTCATAAAAATGAAATATATATATATATATATATATGATCATTTAAGTAAAAAATAATAAAATAATAAAATAGTAAATTTTAGAAAATCCATTTCACTAAGTCGTAAAAATGAAAAATAAAATAAAATATACTTATTATAAAAAAAAAAATATTCAATATATAAAGCTAAAATAGTAATAAATATCGTTATAATACAAAAGTGCTAAATCAAAATAAAAAATAATAGATATAAATATTTCATTAATAATTTTATATTAATAAAAGTTACAATTAAAGAAAATGATTATTATACTTATTATTATACTTTATTTTTGTATTAATAAAAGTTACAACTAAAAAAATTAATTACTTTTATTCTTGTCCTTGATAATCAAATTCTTTTAATTCACTCTTTGATTACCCATTAAAAAAAATAGTATTTAACAAATCTCAATGCTTTGGACAGGTTTTAAGTATTACTAAACATAGATAAATTAAAAAACAAAAAAACAAGCCTTCGCATAATATGTATTGAATAATCAATGCTTGATTTCTCTTAATTCATTACTGAACCGTCAATGATAATGATGGATGTGTTCCGATTTCTTTTATATATTTGTATATATTTCGATTTTTTTTGGTTAATTACATCCAACACAATGATTACTGTCTTTTATATGTATTTGGATTTATTCCTAATTAACATTTTGGAACGATGTGTTGATTATTGTCTTTTGATTTATTTTATATGTTTATATGTATTTGGATTTATTGTTAATTAACACTGAGCAAATTTTTTATTTGTTTAACAAATTTGAAATAAAACTAATATTTTACCCATTGAAGTATTATTAATAAACATTATTTATTAATGATTTAATCTTAATAAAAAATATTTATTAATGATTTAAACTTTGTTTGGTGTTTTTTTAGATAAAAGATAAATATAATATATATAAGTCTAGATCCATTTTAACCCCAAATCTATTGAGTGTTTGAGAGGGATAAAATCTTTCGAGGTACAAATTTCTTTTTTGAGAGAAAAACTTGAGGAAATGTTTGCACTTTGACATATTTGATCCCTATGGGCGCTTGATAGATCTGGAATTAAGATGGACCCAGGATGGTTATATAATACTATATAATATCTATATTTGTATATATGTGTCTCTTTCTTATTCCCTCTCTATCTCATCCCTCAAACATACTCTCTCTCTCTCTCTCTCACACACACACACACACACACACACACACACACACTTTCCTCTCTCCCTCACTATCTCTCCATCTCTCCCTTGTCATTCCCTCTCTCCCCCTCCAACTCCATCTCTCTCTCTCCTCCTATTGATTCCTCTCCCTGTCATTATCTGCCACCTTTTTCTGTCTCTCGTACCCCCATCACCCTCTCTCTCTCTCTCTCTCACACACACACACACACACTTTCCTCTCTCCCTCACTATCTCTTTATCTCTCCCTTGTCACTCCCTCTTTCCCCCTCCAACTCCATCTCTCTCTCTCCTCCTATTGAGTCATCTCTCTGCCATTATCTCCCACCTTTTTATGTCTCTCTTACCCCCATCACCCTCTCTCTCTCTCTCTTCCCTCTAACTCTATCACTATCTGCCTTCCTCTCTCCTTCTCTCTCTCCCTTCCATCTCTGTGTCTCCCCCCCCTCTCTCTTTTCCCATTCTCTCCCTATTTCTCTCCTCTCCTCTTCCCTCTCTTCTCTCCCTCACTCCCTCCCCATCTCTCCCTTGTCACTCCCCCTCTCTCTCTCCACCTCTATTTCTCTATGTCTTTGTTCTTCTCCCCCCCCTCTCTCTCTCCCCCCCCCCCCGATCACACACACTCTCTCTCTTTCTCTTCATTCTCTAGTTTTGTCAGTATCTCCCTCCCCCATCTCTCTTAAATTTGACTCCATGATATTGCGCTTAAGAAGGTATCTACAAATAAAAAAACTCAATTGGTTGTAAAATGTTAAACCTGTATTTTGGATCAATCATGTCAAAAAAAACACAATAATGAAAATTATGCACTATCTTTCCTCTCTTATTGCTAGTCAATTTGTTTGCTCTCATCGCTTGGATGCTTAGTTAAGATGGATCTATGATGGTTTTTAATAATATTATTTATATTATAATTTCACATCTTTATATATAAAAGTATTCTCATTTTTTATTTTATTAAAACCTTGATATAATTTCTATTGGAATATTTTTAGGATGGAGGGTTTAGATATATCTTAAAAGTAATGATAACTTTATATCACATAGTTGGAGGCACCCTCCAACCAATCCTATCTCTCAACCCAGTTGCCTCCATCTCACCAAAAAAATGTCGAACTTCCTCCTCTCTCCTCTGCGCAACTGCTTACTAGCTCTACGCACTACCTACAGGAGTAATTAGATATGATCCTGGCTACTACTAATTTGTAGTGAGAAATAAATTTCCTTGGCTATGAAATATCTAAGGAATAAATTCCCTCAGTATGTGATCTTCTTTCCTCTTCTAACACTTTTCTGTCCCGTCAACTGCTGCAAAAAACTTCATCCCAGTTGAATATCTGCTATGCGTTGAAGATGCTACGTTTCTCCTTCTACCTTTGACAAGATCTCGATCCTTAAAATTTACTCTCTATTGGCTCACTCGGAGAAGTAATTTTCCACAAAAATCAGCCTTCTCGGCCAATGGATTATGCAGCCCCTCTAGGGTTCGATCTTATTCCTACATATACTTTTTGAATTCCCTCCTCCACTCAGCGCTGGGCTCTTCCTGCTTCACCTACACTCTGAAACCATGTGAAAATTCCACGATGGGAATCCCTATTGAAGCAATCTGATGTTGTTTCTTTTAGTTATGAATCGTTAATCAATTTATTTATGGTGTTACACAGTAAACATCAAATAAATACTATTGTGGCGTTCACAACATAAAAAAATATTGCGGAAATAAATAATGAGAACGAAAGAAATAAACACACACATATACATCATTTTTTTTGGACAATGTCCCCAGAAAAACCTAATGTGGGAAAACCGGTGCAAAAACTAAGGGTTTTAATTATTATGCAGTAGTTTATAAATACAAGTCTTTGGATGCCAAACTAGAAATCCGATACAAAGAATAAACTAGAAAAAACATAGTGATAAATTTTCTCACACTGTCACTAGTGATCCCACAATGATCCAGCCTCTTAATGGCCAGCCCCATGTTGCCTCTACATCACAACTTCTAAGGACTGCGTCACCCCTCTAGCTGATCGATCTGCTAACTGGATGCGCAGACCTCTTGCCCTTCGTTCTCACGCCCTAACTCCCGACACTAGATCTAGACTGCTCCTCAGCAAAACTATAGATCTCCTCAGAGGCTCTGCGATGCCTTAGCGTAGCTCTGCGATGCCTCAACATAGCTCTGCGCTACCCATTGTGGCATTGTGCAACCTCTATGAACCTCTCTCTACCTCCTCTTCCTTGCACTCTCTGAATCTGGAAAATATTCCACGGAAAAACTATCCCTACCCCTCATTGCAAGAAATAAAATTGATCTCTCTTCGGAAAATGTTGCGCTGCTCTCTTGAGAATTTGATCTTTATATCTCTCACTTGATATTTTTTCCAAATTCCCATCAAACTCCTTCTTATAATCTCTCATTTACATACCAAAAACCAATATTAAAAAATAATCAAATGCTACGATTAATTGGGAGTTGATCTGTGTCTTTATCTAGAAGATTCAAACTCGATCTAATTAATACACTTTAATTAATCACTTTTCCTAATTTTATACTTAGGAATACATTAAAAATGATTAATTATTTTAATTAAATCCTCTCCAGGTGGAATTTCTCAAAACACTTTCTATGGATTGCGAAATGCATGTGTCTTAGCATCTTTGCAAAATCTTAAGGCTAGAGCACATTTGATGCTACAAAAATAAATAGGGGAGAGAGTGAGGGATGGAGGAGAGGAGGAAAGAGAGATAAGGAGAGAAGAAGAAGATAGAGAGGGGGAGACACATAGACTGAGGGCAAAGAGAGAAGGAGAGGGAGGGAGGTATTTATAGAGTTAGAGGGAAGAGAGAAAAAGAGAGAGAGAGGGAGATAGTGATAGAGTTAGAGGGAAAAGAGAGAGAGAGAGGGTGATGGGGGGGAGAGACAGAGGAAGGTGGGAGATAATAACAAAGAGATGAAGGAAAAAGATAGGAATCAATAGAGAGAAGGAGAGATATATGGAGTTGGATGGGGAGAGAGGAAGGGAAGAAGAAATACATAGAGGGAAAAAGGTGGAGAGAGAGTGAGGAAGAGAGGAGAGAGGGAGGGAAGAGGGAGAGGAGAGAGAGGGAGTTATAAGGGAGATATGGAGAGATAGCAAGGGAGACAGGAGATTTGGAGGGAATAGGGAGAAGAGAGAGAGAGGAAGTTACAAGGGAGAGATGGAGAGAGAGGAGAGTGGGAGGGAAGAGGTAGAGGAGAGATAGTGAGAGAGAAGGATTTACAAGGGAGAGATGGCGAGAGAGTGAGGGAGAGAGGAGAGTGGGAGACAAGAGGGAGAGGAGAGAGAGGGAGAGAGAGAGGGAGAGGAAGAGGGAAGGAGAGAGAGAGAGATAAATATGGGGAGAGAGTGTGTATGTTTGGGGTGAGATAGAGAGAGGAAATAAGAAAGAGACACATAGATAAAAATATAGATATTAGATAGTATTATATAACCAACCTAGATCCATCTTAAACCCAGATCTATCAAGTTCCAAGGGGGATCAAATCTCTCAAGGTGCAGACTTTTCCTCAAGTTTTTCACTCAAAACATAGGTTTGTAGCTCGAGAGATTTGATCCCTGTCGGCACTTGATAGATCTGGGTTAAGATGGATCTAGGCTGGTTTATTACTTTTAAGTTTTTGTTTATTACTTTTAATTTTTTATTTTTCTTCAATTGAACCAACATATAAATTTTAAATGTTAAACATTTACACCTACACATGTACTTCTATACACGATCGACATTGACATTATATTAAATTTGCTAAATGTTGAATTTTTTAAATGTTAAATATTTACACTTGACGTCACTACCCAAGTTTGTCGGAAACTCTAACAAGGCCTAAGTGCTACACAGGTTTTGGATAGTTGGAGACTCAACCAGATTATTCACCGGTCAATCAAGATTCACGTTAACCATGCCAAGGGCGTCTCCTTCCATGCTGTCATATGCAAAGCGAACCAACTAGTGGACAAGTTGGCCAATGCTGGTGTGGAAGGAAATCTCTGCCTCCTCTCACAAACGTGGGAGGATATCGTGCAATCTAATGTAAAGGAAGACTGTGCCATCATTATGGAAAATGAAAGGACGGACAGGTACAAAATGGATTAGTTGGGTTGTTTCTCCTCATTTGATTACATCATTATCTAGATCCCCTATAACATCTTTCACATCACTAGAGGTACGAACACCTGTGATTACTCCAATGTCTGCTGCCCTTTGGGCCTATCCAGCTTTGTGTGCCCCTACCTCATTAACCACCCTCTCCATTGCGCTTGTTTTCTCATCATTTCCCTCCCCTCGAATTCCCATAATTCCACCTCGCCCGAAGCCTATGAATACCTAGCCTCTAGAATTTTTGCCTCATTCTTTCACAAGTCTTCTCCCAAGCGCCTCCCCACCCACTGCATGTTAAGGTTCCAACCTGTTTCTTTACCTTGCAGCCTTCCGTTCTCCATTATCGTTAAGCCCAACTCTTTGCTTCACCACCGATCCAAGCCCTCCATCGGCATGGATCCTCATCATTCTAACACTCTGACCCAAGGGAGGGGAAGCCATGGTTGCAGATCACATTGGTCTTCCTCTAATAGACCTCCTACTACAAGAGAAAAGGCTTCAGTGAGAAATATTGCCACCATTTAAGAGAAAATCGTAACTCGGGACTCCAAGGAACACATCATCAAGCTAGAGGATAAAACCAGGATCGTCCACCAAAGAATCTTCATGGATGAGGTCTAAGCTTCTTCAATTGGATCCTGAATCCTGGATTAACACGGGTGAGGGAAAACATCTTTAATAGATCCATTGAGTTTCATTGGCAGGCCAAAACTATCATTAGGGGAATTTTGAGGTCTAAAATGGTTCTCCTAAGAAAAATGTACAACCAAAATAAAATTTATAACAACCAATAGAATTCAAGATGATGATGTCAGCCATGGGGGATGATTCACCATTTTTTAAGTAATAGGGTAAAAAAATTAAAAAATAATAAAATAATAAAACTATTTTTTCAACTTATCTCCCAAAGTCTTTACTCAAATTTCGAGCAGGATTACCCGTTGGATGCAAAATTTAATTCCTCATCTAAGCAATACCCATGTTGCATACTTATGATGGACCCTCCTATACGAAAAATAAGAAATACCTGAAAAAATGTGATTGCAATCATGTTTTTCATGTATTTCTCAATTCTCGTGTAGTAGGATCCATTGAAAGTATGCAACATGGGTACTCCTTGCATGAGGAATTAAATTTTTCATCCAATGAGTACTAAAGCTCGAAATTTGAGTAAAAACTTTGAGAGATAAGTTTAAAATACGAGTTGAAAAAGTAGTTTTTTCTTTTTTCCCTCAAAACTTTGATGATGTAATCAAATCTTATTTTACTATTTGAAATATTATTTTATAATTTCCTTAGGAGGCCCATTTTAGATCTCAAAATTCCCCTAATGGTTGCCTTTGGCTCTACAGGAGCAGCGGGAAATTAATAATGTTGTGGAAAGGAAAATAGATGCTCTAACAGATAAATTCTTGATCTATGTGGGGGAGGTCCACCATAGTCATTTTATTGACAAAAACTCTCCTCGTTATTCCATGCTCAAGAGAAGAACTACCAGTCGGCACAGTATGTCGTAGATCAAAGGGGAGGTAGCAGGACCCTCCACGAGCGGGAAAGCCATGCACGTTACAAATGAAGGTAGCACCCAGAGTGCCCCATTAGTCTTGATGATCACTCTGCATATGACATGGCTTAATTTCTCGCCCAGTCCCAAGATGGTCCCAAGGTGCTCCCAGGTTTCTTTTTGTTTATGTCTATTGTTCTTTGGCCTTATTCACACTATTGCACCGTAAAGTTTCTCAACCCGTCGAGGCAATCTCCTTATGTGAGGCCAGGTCGGTCAATTTTTTTGGGGCTGCATTAACACTTTTTTGGAAAGGTCACACCCCTCTGCTAACTCCCATGTAATTCGCATCCCAAGAGGGTCAGCTCTACTTCCCACAGTTCTCATTTCTTGGTGTTGCAGCTTTCACTCTCACCAACCCGCTTTTGATGTAATTAATTTTTTCATATGTTAATAGAAGTTTCTAATCTAAAAAAAAAAAAAAAACATTTATGCTTGACATCTACCCCATACTGGGTTGTAGAGCGCCTCTCAGTGCAATAATTTATTTTTTTTAAATTAGAATATATATATATATAGATTTAATTTTTTATTTGAAATAATATTTTAAGTATTAGTAAGCATAAATGTAAATAAAAATTAAAAACCAAAATAATTATATGTAAATCAAAATAAACCCTATTTATTATTTTTCATTTACTAAATTTAAAATATATAAAATTAAATAATTATTATTTTTTTTCTTAGTTCTTTAATCTAGACTGAGAATGTAATGAAGTTTGAATGAAATAAGTTAAAGGTAATAAATTTTATAATTACATTGTATGATGTGCTAATCTAGCAATAAAGGATGCTTTCTTAAAGTACAATTGATTATGCTAATTAGTGACATATTATATCTAGACAAAGAAAACTACCACGGAAAGTAAAATTAAGAACAATTCAAAATTGGAAATAATCAAGTAGCATGTACTCAATTTATAAAAGGCTATGCACATCAAAGTTCATATCATATATAATTAGAGGGAAAAGTACTGGGAAATCTACCCCTAAGATGGGAAAGTTGATCCGGGGAAATAAATTGAATATTGTGTATTTCAACACTATGGGTTGAGAAAGATAACAAGAAAATTAGAAAATCACATCAAGTCATTATGTGAAAGATAGAGAAAAATCTGTGAAAAGATGACAAGAAAGTTGGAAAATCACATCAACTCATTACGTTAAAGATAGAGAACGATCTGTGAAAAATATATATATATATATATATATATATATATATATATATATATATATTACAGTAAAAACTAATGATGTGGTAAAACATTGCCTAGTCAAAACAACTATAAAAATTACATAAGAAATATTTAAAACAATATCCATAAATGGTTAATCCCTTATCTACCCATAAAATGAATAAATGAGTCCTTGAGACTGAGGCCGAACAATTGTGTCATCTATCAAACCCCAAGGGTCACAACGTATCTAGCCTCAAATAAGAAGAGGGTCAATACGAAGTCTAGGTCTTGTACTAGAGATTGGAACAAAAGGGTGCAAGAAAAAGGATCCAAAGAATTTGAGTAGCAGCTGCATAGAAAACAGATATGAAAACTTATTAGAGAATTAAATAATGTAATTACTCTATTGATATAATATGAACAAGTTGAAAAAAATAGCAAGATAATATATAGTTGCTATTGTTCTGGAAGAGGTAGGGGTCACACTCTACCTAGGGCATAACCAGAGAAACTTGGTTATATTTATTTCCTAATGGATGTTAAATACTAAAATATGAGAGTTATCATAGTAAAAAATGCATAAAATATTGAAAAATTTTACTTGAAATGAAAACCTTGAACGCCATGTTAGCTAAAGGACCAACATAGGAGGACCATAGAGAAATCTTGTGGTAAAATTTGACCAAATAAATTTCTGGGATTAGTAAACATAATAATATAGAAAAATAGAGAGAGAGAAACAAACCAAATATACATTTTGGAGCACTAATAGCCAATAGGGAAGCCAAAATTACCATTAGAAATACCAAAACCCTCGATCAGACTTCAGTAGTTGAAACCCTTGCCCAAGGGCTAATAATTGCACTAGTTGCTCAAATTTTACAAGGAATAGAGAATTAGAAGTAAAGGAAAAGAGTAATTGGTAAGTTAAGCCACGATATTTTAACCATGTTATCCAAAAATGGGGAATTTCCTTCCCTGTGCAAGGGATGAGGTAACCAATATTGTTGTGAGAAATTTTATCCAAAAATGCCCAAAGTGTTGAACCCTTAGTTAAACTGAGAGGGGTGGAGGGTGAATCAGTTTAACACATTCATGGACTTTTAAAACTTTTTCATTAAAACTTATTTACACCTTCATTTCATGTTTAACTTAATATGTGAGTAATCTTAGGATGTGAGCAGCAAGCATTAATATAATGTAATAGTAGACTTAATATGAGAGCAGCAAGTATTAAGCAGATGATATAGACCATATCAACACATAAACATCATGCACTGGGACACCAGATATAAGTGGAAACCCATAAAGGGAGATAACCACATCTTACTATTGTTGTGATGCAAAGGCAAGCTCCAACTCCCTCTCACCAATTATTTTTTGTAGGCTCCAACCCACAGGAGGCTCCTACATCAATTCTGCAAGCTGCAACTTGCAAGGAAGCTCCAACTCCCTCTCAATTTTCTGCAGGCACCAACCTACAGGAGGCTCCAACTTCAATCAGCTACAACTGACATCTATCAAGCTACAACTTGATAGGGAAGCTCCAACTTCCTTACTCTTTCAAAATAAAACACTTACTGATTTACCTTAGATATCAGCTCTGTTCTGAACCTTCTCTTCTGTTGTCCATCATTCTTCATATCTTCCCTGCATCATCTCAGCATCTTCTCGGATTCTCTATCAGCTCCTCCTTCTCCTCTACCTTACTACTTCATTTCTGCATCTCTTACCTCACTCTCTAACTTCTCTATGCATATCAATATGATATTATTTATAGAAATTCCCTTATGACTATTAGCATTCCATAGATAATTTGAAATAGACAACCATACCTCTTAGCCTTCTACCTTCTCATTTATTTTCCATCTCACTTAGAAAAATATAACTGTATGTACTGATTTCGATATTACAGTGGGGTTTTTGTTTTCTTCCGGATACTTGCCAATGCATCACAAACAATAAAAATCAATTACAATATTTTCAGTTACATAAAGACAATTTTACTCAGCCCATTTTCTGGCTTTTGGCTTTGTTGGCTTTGTCTTTTCTGCTACTGTCAGGTAACTGTTCTTCCTTCTTCTGCTCACTGTCTTCTGCATATTTTCCAGTTTTCTGTGCTTGTACACCTGTCAAATTCATTCCTGTGCATATTCTTGTTCACCATGATTGTGTGTCTGATGTATATATATAACTGCCGATCTGGAAATCTAATTAAATACCCAAAATAAAATTAGAGTCTAGCAAGTTCAATGATATATCTAGCTTTCTTAGAGATTCAAATATGAGATTTAGATTAAACCTCTCTTATGGTCATAACGCAGCAATCTCCACTATGCCTGAAAGTAGACGCACCCAACTATAATTTCTTATTTGGCAATGTACTCATATAACTTTATAAGCGAAATTTTTTATGTGGCCTAACCTCTTTATGAAGACCCCGATATATATGTGTGTGTGTGTGTGTGTGTGTGTGTGTGTGTGTGTGTGTGTGTGTGTGTGTGTTTCCCACAACATAGGGTATAACATATTAATAATCTATCGTATCATTTCAACCCATTTAATTTGAATATATGCCAATACACAATCCCTTTCATGCGAGGTTCGGCTTATCATATAATATATATCACACACACACACACACACACACACAGATATATATATATATATATATATACCTCCATACATATGTATTCACCAAACGAGCGTTATAAACATTAACAGACCATGGCTTATGTTAGACCCCTCAGTCTTCAGTGACTAATTATCAATGTATTAATGCTTTGTGCAACCCACATGCGCAACCATCTAATCATATGGTTCAACCATAGTATAACCCTCTCACACATACATATCGAACCACCAAAGCTAACATTTGAAAGTTTTGGGCCCCACAGCTTTATAAATCCTTCTTTTCTATTTGCCGATGCGATTAATCCCAACTGAATTCTTCCAATTGCAATTAGATCCTTTGTAATTTTCCTGATGCGATTGATCGCAATCGCATCCTTCTATGGGATGTTACGATGCTTCGCCCTTTTTCCGATGTGATGGCATACCTTTTAAGTCGGACCTCAAACACATATGTGTCACCGTTCATAAACACATCGGGTCCGCAATTTCCATTGGGACTTTTGTTAACATGTTCCGTTGTTATGATCTTCTCCGATGCGATTCGTGAGGGTCCCACAGGGTTAATAAATTCTTCTGTCCATTCAATTTATTATAATTTATGTGTTTTCCAATGGTATAAAAACCAACACTATTCGTCAGGCCCACGGTGATTATATCACTTGCCTTTTCATTAACACTCCTCATATGCAATTGCGCTCTGAATAGTTACAAGTCTTTACACTTATCGCTTTTTATTCAAAGGTTTGAATCATTCACATTTAAAAGTCAATTCAAATCATATGAGCCCCTAATGTATTAAAATTTTTCCCTACACTCAAAATTTCAATACATACTCTAGATATCATTTGGGAAGGGTTTTACATTATATAACTCTTTAATGTATTAGCATAGTTTATATTGATTGTATTAAACCTTTGGTTTAATATCTCTTCCAACCCTCGCATACATATATGTGTCAACTTGCATCAAACATATAATCCGCACATAAACCTTTATAATAAGCAAATTATCACCGCGCTCACCATTGAATATCAAAACCATATATTAGATTAAAAATTTGGCCCCACAGAAACGAACCTTTCATACATTGTGCAATCGCGATGGTCGTTGTTTCTAATCATTGACTATCGGACGGCCCAGAGCGTTATCGCATTATTTTTCCTCCCGAACATTAATGCGCCCAAGTCGCGTGATAAAAATGGTTTTACCAAACCACTCGAGGCCACGCGTCACACAAAGACTTAGATCGCGTTCCAAATATAAAATCCACTTACCATGTTTGGGGCCATGCGATACTGCTGGTATTGGAGCTCTGGTTTTACTGTTCATCCAAGCTTCCATTAACTCATGGTTTCGGTTCTAATAATTCCGTGTCAACATTTTGTTATAAGGAATTTCTGCCTTTGTTATTTTTCAACCTTTGTTAATACTGTGGCTTTATCACTTTTCTTATGATTTTTGGTTCCGCCCTTTTAAATAATTGTCTTCCTTTATGTTAACCCCATGGCGTGACTTCACCAGTATCGACCACAGTGTTCAATGGCTTGACAATCATATGATTCAACCATACAAATGAGATATTTAAACCTTCGAATTCATGGTTAACGCATGCTTCCAGTTTTATATACAAGTTAGGTGGTTTAAACCTACAGTCGAGCCCGAATGAGATTCAACCCTATCATATACAAAACCTCTACACAGAGATTCATTTGGAGCATTGCCCATACAATTATTACTGTGCCATCACCTGATTTCACAATTTCCCTTGCGAGTTCACTGTATTATTACTGTAATTTCCTTAGTATATATATATATAACCTCACACACTATACTCCACACTAAATCCATGTATAGAGTTAAACATAATTGCACATAGGAGCCATTTATACCCCCAATTACAGAGTCTCATCATACCCATGCAATGCTGAACAATTCCTCCCATAGATACAAATAAATCCACCTGCAAACACTTCTTCTTGTCTTGGCAGAACTTCTTCTTCTCTTAACTCTGCCCCTTTTTCAAAATCTAATGGCCCTCCTTCTGTCCTCACTACTCTACACCTTGAATAGCTCTCTGCTTCTTTGTTATCCTCTTCTCCTTGACTGATGCTTCTCCTTACTTCTCTTTTTGTTGCCTCTACTACTTGGCTGATGTTTCAGGTGCTCCTCCTTTGTCATCTCCTTTGCCATCAATGACAACATTTCCAATAGTCTCCCCCTTTGGCATTGATGGCAACACATCCACCGATAATCCAATGCTTCCTCTAAGTCTTCCTCTACCTAGATTCTTTTAGAAGACCCTTTCTTCTATTACCTGCTTTTCCTCCCCCTTTGACATCAATGGAAAAGGGTTGCACATTTCTTAGTGTAGATTCTGTCTTTGCATTTCCTCTCTCTGATTTGTGTTTAGACATTCTTCTTCTGACTTTTTACCCTGCCGCTCCAGACTGGTGTGCGAGAGTTGTTGAGAGAACACTTTTGAGGATAATTGAACTTGAATAAACATTCAATCTCTGTCTGATGTAGTGTGCCAATAAATTTCTGTTGAGGAATATTGTAGATGGAATATGTCTTCTTTTGCAATACTCATATGCAGTACAACATTTGTTCAAATGTGATGAAGCTAATATATCTTTTATTGCTGCGGTACACCTTTCCTACTTGTTGGTGATGATATGAGCTAGGATGTTGATATTATCCTTAATAGCTGAAGGTTCTTGTTACAGATGTGATCAATGAATTAACCAAAATTTGATCTAAGAGATCAAATTCCTTTACTGCTTGCATAATGTACTTTCAAAACAAAACCTTGAGGTAGGATGCATTCAATGTATTGGTCACTCTCACTTATCAACCATGCAATTCATTTATGTCATAAGGGGTATGTATGTCAATGATCACTCTCTCTTTAAATGGTGAAATACCAGCAATTCCTTTCTACTGAAGTAAGCTTGTGATGAATCAATAGAAAAATTTTGAGCTTCAACTGTTTGGTTAACACAGCTCGTCTTTCATAATTTCAATACTTTAACTATTCTATCATGGTAGTTTCCAACAAAGGCATCTTCAAGTTGTTTGATTGATATCTCATCCAACGAACTTCACACAGTTTATGCATAATCCTTGATTTTCTTTTTCCTTAATCCTTTGATCTTGAGGACCTATACCACATTGCTGCTCCATGATAACTCTTGATATTCTATTGATAGACATGCTGCCTGCTCAAGTACCAAATGATATTACCTTGATAAAATATGCAGAGATTTCACTTTAGCTTGCGCATTTATCCATAATTTAAGACATCCTTCATAAATTATTCTATTGAGTTTTCCACTATTCACATTAACAGTCATCAATATCCTCAATTTGATCTTGTCATTATTTAACCTTTTGCTTAGTCTGTCATTCTGATTTGAAAGAATGTCACTGCATTTTCTTTTCTATGATAGTTCTAGAATCATTGCTACTTTATATTGCTTTATATACCAATTCAATTGTTCTGACATGATGATCTTCAGAAAGACATCTTCAATTTCTATACTATGAATCTTTGTGGGCTGATTACTCAGATATTTGTCACTTATTTAACTTCATTCCTCCAAGGGGACTTTTCATAGATGAAAGATGTAATGATATGATGATGAGAGGTATTATTCTTACTCATCCTTCTTAATGTGATTCACTATTCATTCTAGAAAAATGATGCACAATGTGATCATCCCTTAGTGTGCTGGTGTTTTCTTGGCTTACATGTTCATGGCTAATGTTTTCTCTACCATCATGCCTACTTGCTGCCCCCTTCCTTTTTTTTCATCAATCTATTAGCTATTTAGTACTTTAGATCATCTTCTTCCTCAATAGTTCTTTGTTAGAGGGATTTTCCTTTTTCTTCTTGATCTCATAACTGTTCTCATTACATGGAGCTCTTCTTAGATTACTCTCATGGGGAATGATTATGAACTTCTCTCCCCCTGTGATGTTTCTTCATATTTTTCACTGGATGGAATTTTTCTTTGCTTCCTAGAGCAGCTCCCACTGAGACTATGAAGGTTTCATTATGTTATTGAGATAATAGGCTCCCCCTTTCTCTTTTCCTTCCATACTTTATTGGGGTTCTTCATAATGTCTGCACTTCTTTTAGATTCATAGATTTGTTTTAATTCTATCATCTGTCTGGAGTAGTTTAAAGTATATGGTAGTTTACAGTCCTTTGCTTTGTGACCAATTTTGAGGCATACATAACATCTTACTTTGCCAACGTCTGTTTGAGCTGATGTATAACATTTTATTCCCCTTATTTAATACAATTTACAATCAACGAATTTATGTCCAAATTTATTGCATGCATAACAGTAGCCATGGAAATGATTTGAGTACTTGGTGAAGGATTTTCCTTTCCATTTTCTTGCTTGAGGGGTTCTTCTTTTTTGTTGCAACCTTTGTTGGTTGGACTAGATTTGTTTTGTCTTGCAATATGCTGCAATATGTCCTAGTTTGTGACAAGAGAAACAAGTGATACTTCCCATAGGAGGAAAGAACCTTCCTTAACATCTTCCAAATTTATTCAATTCATCCTTAGGAGCATGTGAGCCTTTAGCAGCTAATTGTTTCATCGTCTCATTCTATGTTCTTTCATGTTGCTGCTTGATTCTGTTTGTTTCTTTACACCTCATGTTCTTGTTGGCTACTTCTTCTGTGGGAATTTTCTGAGCTGCTTCATTTTCCTTTATATCTTTTACAAAGATGATTTTCCTGTTATCTTCTACCTTGGACTTACTGGTTTCTCCTTCATATCCTATCCCAGCCTTTATGAAAGGTGACCTTTGAGCATTTGGTATTTGGTCCAGCTATCCAGAGCTTTTCACTTGTGGAGTATTCATTAATAATTTTCTTTGGGATTTTTCTAGTTTCTTTCTCAGGCCCACTACTTCTTCTTCCAGTTTCTCACATTCCAGAATTTTCTCTTCCATTTGTTGCAGCAGAGTGTCTTCAACTTTCCTTGCTTCTTCAAGTTGTGTCTTCAGGCTAATAATTTCTTTCTTATCTTCAAATTCTTTCTCATCACATATTTCTACCAATATCTTAAGGTCTTTGTTTTCATTCTTCAATTTTTCTATTTCAGTCAAGGCTCTGTCAAGTTTGGCTTTTTCCTCAGCTACAATTTCTTCATGGTTTTTACTACCATTCACACTAGTAGGTGCATCATTTGATTGAACATTTTCCTTTTGACATGAAGTTTTCTTCTTCTTAATTCTCTTCTCCTTCTTGACATCCTCAGTGTCTACTCCATGCATGAAATGCAATCTGTCCCATATTTCTTTTGCAGAGGTTAAATCCATTATTACCTCAGGATCCTTGTTATGAATATTGTTGTATATCACAAATTTTGCCTTGGCATTCCTCTGTTGTTCTTGCACCATG
This sequence comes from Pinus albicaulis, assembly GCA_034641835.2. NCBI lineage: Eukaryota > Viridiplantae > Streptophyta > Pinopsida > Pinales > Pinaceae > Pinus > Pinus albicaulis. Next base: position 186,835 of record JAXQQM020066007.1, on the reverse strand, counting down.
GGAGATTCTGTGCAATAACCATCATAGACAAGCTTCCATACCTCAGGTTCATTGGCCATTAGACCTGTTTTAACCTTATCTCTCCATTCAGGAAAGTTTGTTGTATTTAGCACAGGTACATTTTGGTAGTCCATGACTCAACCAGATCTCCTTCAAGCTATTAAGCTTACACCAAAGGAACCGGCTCTGATACCAATTGTTGAACCCTTAGTTAAATTGAGAGAGGGGGGGGGGGGTGAATCAGTTTAACACATTCATGGACTTTTAAAACCTTTTCATTAAAACTTATTTACACCTTCATTTCATGTTTAACTTAATATGTGAGTAATCTTAGGATGTGAGCAGCAAGCATTAATATATATAACTGCTGATCTCGCAATCTAATTAAATACCCCAAATAAAATCAAAGTCTGGAAAATTCAATGATATATCTGGCTTTCTTAAAGATTCAAATCTGAGATTTAGATTAAAACTATCTGATGGTCATAACGCAGCAATCTCCACTATGCCTGAAAGTAGACGCGCCCAACTATAATTTCTTATTTGGCAATGTACTCATATAAATTTATAAGCAGAATTTTTTATGTGGCCTAACCTCTTTATGAAGACCCCGATATATATATATATATATATATATATATATATATATATATATATATATATATATATATATATATATATATATATATATATATATATATATATATATATATATATATATATATATATATATATAGAGAGAGAGAGAGAGAGAGAGAGAGAGAGAGAGAGAGAGAGAGAGAGAGAGAGAGAGATGTGTTTCCCACAACACAGGGTATAACATATTAATAAGTTGTCGTATCATTCCGACCCATTTAATTTGAATATATGCCAATACACAATCCCTTTCATGCGAGGTTCGGCTTATTATATAATATATATCACACACACACACACACACACATATATATATACCGCCATACATATTTATTCACCAAACGAGCGTTATAAATATTAATAGACTGTGGCTTACATTAGACCCCTTAGTCTTCAATGACTAATTATCAATGTACTAATGCTTTGTGCAACCCACATGCGCGACCCTCTAATCATATGGTTCAACCATAGTATAACCCTCTCACGCATACATATCGAACCACCAACGCTAACATTTGAAAGGTTCGGGCCCCACAGCTTTATAAACACTTCTTTTCTATTTGCCGATGCAATTAATTGCAACTGAATTCTTCCGATTGTGATTGGATCCTTTGTAATTTTCCCAATGCGATTGATCGAAATCGCATCCTTCTATGGGATGTTCCGATGTTTCGCCCTTTTTCTGATGCGATGGCATACCTTTTAAGTCGGACCTCAAACACATATGAGTCACCATTCATAAACACATCGGGTCCACAATTTCCATCGAGACTTTTGTTAACATGTTCCGCTATTATGATCTTCTCCGATGCAATTCGTGAGGGTCCCACAGGATTAATCAATTCTTCTATCCATTCAATTTATTATAATGTATGTGTTTGCCAATGTTTTAAAAACCAACACCATTTTTCGGGCCCACAGTGATTATATCACTTGCCTTTTTGTTAACACTCCTGATATGCAATTGTGCTCTAAATAGTTACAAGTCTTTACACTTATCGCTTTTTATTCAAAGGTTTGAATCATTCACATTTAAAAGTAAATTCAAATCATATGAGCCCCTGATGTATTAAACTTTGGCCCTACACTCAAAATTTCAATACATACTCTAGATATCATTTTAGAAGGGTTTTACATTATATAACTCTTTAATGTATTAGCATAGTGTATATCGATTGTATTAAACCTTTGGTTTAATATCTCTTCCAACCCTCGCATACATATATGTGTCAACTTGCATCAAACATATAATCCGCACATAAACCTTTATAATAAGCAAATTATCACTGCGCTCACCATTGAATATCAAAACCATATATTAGATTAAAAAGTCAGCCCCACAGAAATGAACCTTTCATACATCGCGCAATCGCGATGGCCATTGATTCCAAACACTGACTATCAGACGGCCTAGGGCGTTATCGCATTATTTTTCCTCCCAAACATTAACACGCCCAAGTCGCGTGATAAAAATCATTTTACCAAACCACCCGAGGCCACGCATCACACAAAGACTTAGATCATGTTCCAAATATAAAATCCACTTACCAAGTTTGGGGCCACACAATACTATTGGTATTGGAGCTTCATTTTTACTGTTCATCCAAGGTTCCATTAACTCATGGTTCTGGTTCTAATAATTCTGTTTCAACGTTTTGTTATAAGGAATTTCCGCCTTTGTTATTTGTCAACCTTTGTTAATACTATGGCTTTATCACTTTTATTATGATTTCTGGTTCAGCCCTTTTAAATAACTGTCTTCCTCTGTGTCAACCCTGTGGTGTGAATTCACCAGTATCGACCACAACGTTCAATGGCTTGACCATAGTATGATTCAACCATACAAATGAGATATTTAAACCTTCGAATTCAGGGTTAACACATGCTTCCATTTTTATATGCAAGTTAGGTGGTTCAAACCTATAGTCGAGCCCGAATGAGATTCAACCCTATCATATACAAAACCTCTACACAGAGATTCATTCGGAGCATTGCCATACAATTATTACTGTGCCATCACCTGATTTCACAATTTCCTTTGCAGGTTCACTGTATTATGACTGTAATTTCCTTAGTATATATATAACCTCACACACTATACTCCACACTAAATCCATGTATAGAGTTAAACATAATTGCACATAGGAGCCATTTATACACCCAATTACAGAGTCTCATCATACCCATGCAATGTTGAACAATTCCTCCCATAGATACAAATGAATCCACCTGCAAACACTTCTTCTTGTCTTTGCAGAACTTCTTCTTCTCTTAACTCTACCCTTTTTTCAAAATCCAATGGCCTTCCTTCTATCCTCACTACTCTGCACCTTGAATAGCTCTTTGCTTCTTTTCTATCCTCTGCTCCTTGACTGATGCTGCTCCTTCTCTTTTTGCTACTTGGATGATGTTTCAGGTGCTCCTCCTTTGTCATATCCTTTGCCATCAATGACAAAATTTCCAACAAAAAGGTCATAATAGGGAGAGGCCAAATGTTATTGCTTGAAAACCCTTAAGGGTTGGAATGTATTAATTAATACCTGGAAAAATATTTGTGACAAATTTATATGTTAACCATTATCACCTAGTTGAAACAAAGATTCGAAAAAACTCATTGATAAGAGGTACAAAACATGGAGATAAGAAGCTACCAGTGTTGAAAATGCAGTAAGATGATGGAGCTTGGTGAAATGAAGTTGCCTTCACCAAGTGGGCCCGCAGGCTATTTTTGGTGCAAAGTCTATTTTTAGACTATGTCTATTTTTAGACATATGGATCATGTACTGGGAGTTGCAGTATGCTATTCTTGGAGGATTGGTCATGTTGGTAAAAATAGATGGACCTCTATTTTTAGACATTAGGTGGTTTCTATTTTTAGACTGTCGGGCTAAAAATAGAACAGTCAAATATTATTTACCCTTAATAATATTTGGACTCTAAACTTCAGTTTACTCTCTTGGAGCACTTCAGTTTGACCCCCGAAGGTGGGGCATGCAGCTGCTAGAAGGATTTACGCTTTTCCTATGGGTTAGTTGAGCTAATGCATGGTTGAATTCCGGCTAGAGCCTGGCGGCGTAGTTCGGGAGTTGATGCGTTACGCTGATGGAGATGGTAGCCTGTTAACTAGTTGAACTAGTTGTATTTAGTTTAACTCGCTTAATACACTAGAGATGAGTTGGGTGAATTAAATATTATTTAATGCACTAATTATTAACTCATTATTCAACTAAAGAACACATCAGTTAACTCAGTGCATGGACAGTTCAGTGGAGACAAGTGAAAGAGGTAGATGAAAGGGTTGAGATAGCTATCAGTTGTGACATTAGTTGTGCATGAGATTTGCTCCACACTTGGAGGAAATTTCCAATGAGAATTTCACAGTTGGAGCTAGTGGGATTCAAACTTGGATCTCATCCAATATCCTTTTGGATTATGCAGTAGAGGCAGGCAATTAGTGGATGTGTTTTGAACCTGTGACTTGTTCAAAACCAAGCTAGTTTGTGTGTAGCTTTATGAGATAGTACTGAGTACTTGTGAGGAGTATTGTGCTATGTATTGCTGCATGTTCTCTCCATATAATATACAAAATAGCTGAGGGGTTTTCAGCTATAATCTTTCCCCATACATACTGTGTTAAATGTGTGTGATGAATTGATGTTCTGTCACTTCTATTCTTTCCGCATGTGACGATTAATCGTAGAAGAGATTATGTGTTATGCATTCAATTCGAAATTGATGTGTGATCAGGTTAATCTCGAATGAATAAGTGATTTATTTAGAAAATTTCTACATGGTATCGGATCTATATTAATCGTCAGATCCATTACGGTGATTGCAAACTTATTTCCTTGGATAGAGCCTGCATACGGGCCAGGTAGCCTCCGGATTCATCTTTCTTCGGAAAGTGAAAGGTCTGGTAAATGCCCATGCAGTCAATCTCTGATTTGGAAATAATTTTTTCTCAATTGTAGATTGGAAGCGATTGAGTTATCAGCTGGTGGTGAAATTCGAATTTGCAGATTTGTGTTCTTGGTGCCACAGCAAAAATATCTGTCAACGGTTTGCGACTAGAATATGCCTTGGAAGGAAGTTCAAATTATGTTGCATGGAAGGACCGCATGGAGGCTATATTAGATGATAATGGGCTGTTGGAATTCGTGGAGAAAGAGATTCCAAAGCCTACTTCTACTGATGCTGCTGTTGTCGAAGCATTGCAAAAGAAACAAGCAAAATGTCGAAGGATTCTGTTGGAGGGCGTAAAGGATCACATTGTATACAGCCTGCATGGAAAAGCTTCTCCATATTTAATGTGGAAAGCGTTAATAGATCTATTCCAGAGCAAGAGCGACCAAAGGAATTTGGCGCTCAAAGATAAACTCAGAAACATCAAGATGGAGAAAGGCGACAACATCGCAAAATACCTCACGAAGTTTACTCAATGCAAAGATGAGCTGGGAAGTGTGGGGGTGACTGTCGATGATGAGGACTTGGTTGACCTGGCTCTCCTTGGTCTTTCAAAGAGTTGGCACTCCTATCAGGACTCTGTCAATGGTTGGGAGAAGTTGCCGGGATGGGAGCGACTGTGGTCGGATCTCATGCAAGAGGAGATCAGGAGGACTACTAGGGACGGATCTTCATCAAAGGTAACTGATGAAGAAAATTGTGCTTTGGCTGCCAAAGCAAAGAAGGGAAGAGAAAGAAAACTTCTCATTTCGGTGCTAAGGGTAAGAAGAAGGACATGTCCAAGGTCAAGTGCTTTCACTGCCACAATCACGGACATTATGCCACAAATTGTCCGAAGAAGAAGAAAAACAAGCAAGCGGGAAGATCTGCAGATGGAGAGGCTTTGGCCTCGCAGTTCGAGCTTGAATTTTTGTTGATCGCATGCTTGGTATCAAGTTTGATGGGATCAGTGTGGTTCTTCGACAGTGGTGCGTCATTCCACATGACGGGAGATCGAGATTTGTTTTCATATCTGGAGGACAAAGATCTGGGCGTGCACATCGAGATGGGCGATGATGGTAGATACAGTGCGATCGGTATCGGTACCATATCCTTTCAAAGGGAGTTTGGTAAACCCTTCGTATTGAAGGATGTGATGCATGTGCCCGGATTGAAGAAAAACTTGATCTCTGTGGCGATGTTGGAAGACAAAGGGTATTATGTGGTCTTCAGCGAATGAAAGGCTTTCCTGCACAGTAAGACTACTGGAGAGACCCGGAAGATATGGGTTCGAGCCAAGAACCTTTATCAGTTGCAAGTAGATGGCTACGCAGCAATGGCATGCAAAGCGGGAGAAGTGGTGAGCCGAGATGATGAGGGTGAACTGTGGCACCGAATATTGGGCCACCTTCACCATGGAGCTTTGAAGATCCTACAGCAGATTTCTACTGGGATTCCTAAGGGCACCCTTGCGCAGTCAGATCAGTGCAAGGGGTGTACTTTAGGGAAGTTTGTGAAAGCCACATTTCATGAGAAGGATAGTCATGCCACGAAGATCCTTGAGAGAGTTCACATAGACGTGTGTGGTCCTTTCTCAGTAGCTTCGACAACAAAGCACAAGTACTACGTGATCTTTGTTGATGATTTCTCTCGAAAGTGCTGGATCTTCTTCATACAGAAGAAGAGCGAGACATACTCTAAGTTCTGTGAGTTCAAAGCACTGGTCGAGAAGGAATCGGGGAAGAAGGTGAAGGCTCTTAGGAGCGACAATGGTGGTGAATTCATCTCGGCTGAATTCAAGGACTTTTGCAGCACAGAAGGGATTCGGAGAGAGCTCATCGCACCCCATAACCCATAGCAGAACAGGGTGGCTGAGCGGAACAACAGAACTATTGTGGGTGCTGCACGGGCGATGTTGCATGATCAGGGCCTACCCCTTCACTTGTGGGCTGAGGCATGCAATACAGCAGTATATGTGCAGAACCGTTGTCCTCACAAGATTCTTGGCATGTACACCAGAGGAGGCTTATTCTGGCAAGAGGCCTGACATTTCCCATTTGCGGATTTTTGGTTCTCCTGTCTACATGCATGTGACGAAGGATGCCAGAAAGAAGATGGATCCAACCGCAGAGGTTGGAATATTTGTGGGGTACACTGATACACCCCAAAACTATCGGGTGTATGTGCCAGACAGTCACAAGACTGTTGTGCGGCGGGATATCAAATTTCAGGAGGAGAAAGCCATGCAGTGTTCGCTTGAGAGGGAGCCACACTTGCATGCAGATGAGGAGTTGTTAGCTCCTAAGGATGAGTCTCAGGATGTGGATCAGCCACAAGAGGAGGTTCATGGAGTGGAAGAAACCACTCATGTAGCGCCAACCATCAGAGGGCGCAAGCGCACTACAGAAGCTGAGCGACTGGCTCAAGATGCAGAGAAGGTTGTAGGACCACCTACAGCACAGCGCAGACAGAGACAGTCACCGGATCGGTACACTAGATACATGGCTCTTGTGAGAAAATGTGTCGTGACGGAGCCATCCTCTTTCGAGGAAGCTGTGGAGGAGCCCACATGGGTAGATGCCATGATCGAAGAATATGATTCAATCGTCAGAAACAGTGCATGGAAGATTGTCCCAACACCGAAAGGGAAATCAGTGGTAGGTTTGAGATGGATCTACAAAGTGAAGCAGGCGGCTGACGGGAGTGTAGAAAAGTACAAGGCAATATTTGTTGCCCGAGGCTTTTCTCAGATAGAGGGGATCGATTGTGAGGAGACTTTTGCACCTATCACAAGGTACTCTTCCATACGGACGATCCTTGCTCTCTCAGCGCAGATGGGGTGGCACATCCACCAGATGGATGTGAAGACTGCGTTCCTCAACGGAATCATTGAGGAGGAGGTGTACATAGAGCAGCCCGAAGGTTTCAAGATCTTCAGCAATGAGTCGCATGTGTGCCGACTCAAGAGAGCACTGTACGGGCTGAAGCAAGCACCTCATGCTTGGTACACATGGATAGACAGTTATTTCACTGGGCTTGGATTCTCAAAGAGTGAGGCGGATCCTAACCTGTACCAGATTGTGGTCGAGGGGAAGCTGCTGATCATCGTACTATATGTAGATGATCTGATTTTGACGGGTGATGAGCTGTTGATACTTTCATGCAAGGAGTATCTTGCACGAGAGTTTGAGATGAAGGTGGGCCTCCTTCATTATTTCCTGGGATTGGAGATTTGGCAGCGCAGTGGTGGACTATTTGTTTCTCAGAGCAAGTATTCTCGGGAGATTCTAGAGAGGTTCAAAATGCATGGCTGCAAGCCTGTTGATACTCCTCTTCCTGGAGGTTGGAGGAAGGAGGATGCTACTTCAGCGGAGGTAGTGGATGCCACTGTCTATCGACAGTTGGATGGGTCGTTGATGTATCTGGTCAATACACGACCCGATATATGCTATGCTGTTAACCAGCTTTCGCAAGCTATGGTTAATTCTACCAATCTCTTCTGGAAGGAAGGCAAGCATGTATTGTATTATCTCAGTGGCACATCGGGATATGGTTTGTGGTACAGACAGGAGGATGGAGTGAAGCTTTGTGGCTTCACAGATGCAGATTGGGCAGGGAGCCCAACGGACCGGAAGAGCACATCTGGAGGGATCGTCAGCATTGGGTCGACAGCAGTTTCTTGGTACTGCAGGAAGCAGAGATCCGTGGCACTTAGTTCAGCGGAGGCCGAGTACATGGCAGCAAGTTTGGCTGCATGCGAGGCTATTTGGATGAGGAAGATCCTGGTCGGCTTGTTCGGGTTGCATTTGGAGCCTACTGTGATTTACTGTGATAACTAGAGCTGCATCAAGCTCTCGGCTAATCTAGTATTTCATGATAGATCCAAACACATCGACATCAGGTACCATGATATCAGAGACTATGTTCAGCGGAGGATCATGATGCTCTCATATATTCCCACGGAGGATCAGGATGCTGACATTCTGACGAAGGCACTCACCAGGAGAAAATTCGAGTTCCACAGAGGCAAGATAGGGGTTGCAGATAATCCATATCTTTCTGAGAGGGAGTGTTGAAAATGCAGCAATATGATGGAGCTTGGTGAAATGAAGTCGACTTCACCAAGTGGGCCCGCAGGCTATTTTTGGCGCAAAGTCTATTTTTAGACTATGTCTATTTTTAGACATATGGATCATGTACTGGGAGTTGCAGTATGCTATTCTTGGAGGATTGGTCATGTTGGTAAAAATAGATGGACCTCTATTTTTAGACATTTAGGTCGAAGTCTATTTTTAGACTGCCGGGCTAAAAATAGAAAAGTCAAATATTATTTACCCTTAATAATATTTGGACTCTAAACTTCAATTTACTCTCTTGGAGCACTTTAGTTTGACCCCCGGAGGTGGGGCATGCAACTGCCAGAAGGATTTACGCTTTTCCTATGGGTTAGGTGAGCTAATGCATGGTTGACTTCAGTTAGAGCTCAAGTGGCGGAGTTCGGTGGAGTTGATGCGACAGTTGATGGAGATGGTGTTCTGGTTAACTAGTTGAACTAGTTGTATTTAGTTTAACTAGCTAATACACTAGAGATGAGCTGGGTGAATTAAATATTATTTAATTCACTAATTATTAACTCATTATTCAACTAAAGAACACATCATTTTAACTCAGTGCATGGACAGTTCAGTGGCGACAAGTGAAAGAGGTAGATGAAAGGGTTGAGATAGCTATCAGTTGTGACATTAGTTGTGCATGAGATTTGCACCACACTTGGAGGAAATTGCCAATGAGAATTGCGCAGTTGGAGCTAGTGGGATTCGAACTTGGATCTCATCCAATATCCTTTTGGATTGCGCAGTAGAGGCAGGCAATTAGTGGATGTGTTTTGAACCCGTGACTTGTTCAAAACCAAGCTAGTTTGTGTGTAGCTTTATGAGATAGTACTGAGTACTTGTGAGGAGTATTGTGCTATGTATTGCTGCATGTTCTCTCCATATAATATACAAAATAGCTGAGGGGTTTTCAGCTATAAGCTTTCCCCATACATACTGTGTTAAATGTGTGTGATGAATTGAATGCTCTGTCGCTTCTATTCTTTCCGCATGTGACGATTAATCGTAGAAGAGATTATGTGTTATGCATGCAATTCGAAATTGATGTGTGATCAGGTTAATCTCGAATGAATAAGTGATTTATTCAGCAAATTTCTACAACCAGAGTTCCATTAATCAAAGTCCAAATCAACTTCTTGTTGGAAATACTGAGACGGGGGTTAATCATTGTTTCTTATTACAATTAGTACTTATTAATTTCTAGAGCATAAACAATAAAGAAACTCCAACACATAGAAAGAAGAATGCACACAAAATTTTAAGTGAAAACATTTTTGGGATAAAAAACACCAAACACTTCTCTAATATATATTTTTGAGTATAATACATCAACTCCAACTAAAAGGAAAGCCTCAACTCCCTAGTACTCTAGAAAAGCGTTTAAGATTTATTAGGTAGCTACAAAGCCTAAAAATATGTGATAACACCCTGCTTTACCAACTGCTACTGGAAGGATGCTCCAACGCCCTGCAAGCTACAAATTGGCCCTAGCACCACCCTGCTATCCTAAAGTTTATTCATAATACAACCTATAGGTGACTTCAATCGCCTTCCTTTCACCACCCAGCCACCATAAAAATGATGATAAAATAGATAAACAATTGTGGGCTCCCATACTATAGATAACGATCCACTTACAAATATTTTAATGTAACCCTTACTTCCAGACATCTTTAGCTTCCACTGGATGATATGATACAGAATTATTTATTGAAAAATAGCCCAAAGTTCACTAACAATCAACATACACTTAGAGTGTACAACAAAAGACCAAAAATAATGTACTGGGCAAATTTTATTATACCTTTGACCTTCAGATCAAGATGTTTACTATTGTACATGCACCAAATTCTTCAACTAGTTGCTAGATATTTTATCAATGAGAGTTGAGCAATGTTTCATTTAGTCTTTGTCTCTCTATGGAAGTTCCTTGTTGATGTTTCAGTCAAAATTTCAATATATAGATATTACCACTCTGTAAGAAAAATGGTTGCTTCACAAACCATTATAAGTTTCACATTATAAGTTTCACAAGATATGGAGTCAATTAGAAAATCAATCCTTGTTTACTTAGTAATCAAAGCAGCAATTGTACCAATATTCAAGGCACACCCTTTTGTTTCATAATATATGTTATTGTAGTAAACGTAAAACAAGATATAAATAGACTTTAGAGTTAGGGGATGCCAGTACCTTTACAGATATTAGACATCTAATTCAGAATTTGGTTCAACCCTTAAATTAAATTCAAAACACTGTCAAAATTTCCTGGGCCACAACCTTTAGAACTTGAGAGAAAACAAATTATGACAAGAGATGATGAAAAAAAATATAACATGAGTTGATGCTTTGCAAGGTTGAACTTGAGATACACTATGATGTGATCTCCAAATAAGTGTTACCAAGACATCAAGACGAGGTGTTGAGTATGTTCTTAGAAGGCAGACCCAAACAAAGATAAAATGACTCATAATTGTGCCATAACTAAACCTAAAATTTTGTGTTTTTTGTAATTTCTATGGATCAACTTTCAATCTTCTCAGAGATACAAGCGAATGCCCTTATTATAGAAGAATTAAATATTGATCCCACTCTAAAAGATTGCAATGTCTTATTTAGAGACATATGACTTAGGGCTTCCTTGAAAATCATGTCTTCTTTGTGCAGTGTTATGTAGGGCCACACACATGAGTAGTAGAGCACTGCTGGAGGATACATCCTATTTATATTGGTTCAGGAATTTTCCCTAGAAGACCATAAACATACCGTAGACTTGTATCAATTTGAGAGTAAGATAGGCCAATGAAACCCTCGAATAAAAATTGGATCTAATACAGATGTTTTTCCTTTAAAAGGGCTAGATTTTGATTAGGCCAAGATACATTCATAGTTTTATAGTTGTGTGATTTCCCCTTGAATTTTGATAGCCTTCGATATGCTTAAGTTTGCGCCCAAAAAGACACCTCGAACTATGCTCAGACTTTCGCATATGCCTCAGATATATTCCTTGATAGTGGGCTAAAAATCATGATTTTATTCAACCTTAGGAACTACTCCATATCAAAGAGAATTTTCTTATGTTTACCACATATTTGGTTCACGAAATTAACAAATTTATTGCTAAGAAACATACATAAGACTACCCTAATCAATGGGTCAAATAGGCATGGATGTGTTGCTCTAGTTCATGGGATTTCTCCATGGTTTCATCGGACATATGAGCTACATGTAAAAATATTCAAAACAAATGAACCCCTTTCTAAACTATGAAAGCCATAACCCAATGCTTTCCAAATATTCGACCTCTCCCAAAATGTGTTCGAGACTCCATAGGGCCACAAGAATATTTCAAAATATTTCTTGAAGGATTGGTGTCTTAATTCATGCAAATGAAGAATAGAGAAGGCCTCTTTTTATAGTTTCAATAAAGATTTATAGGAGGGCATGCTGAAATCTAAAAGGTAGGGAAAAAAATTAAAATTTAAAAACCAGTTCTTAAATTTTACTTTTGATTGAAGTCATATTTCCCTCTAATTTGGGATATGGAAAATTTGCAAGACTAATTTCTCTGTACATGTTTTCCTCAAATAATTTTACCATAATAAATTAAAACTTTAACCACTTCCTTTTTCGAATGAAATGTTCCATTTGTCTATCCAATATGATGTTGCCACATCATCACTCTTTTGGGGTTTTTGACCACAAGGAGGGTGAGTCATATTTGATCAGGCATATTTCCCAAGTGGTGAAGAATCTCATTACATGTTATATATAATTGTAATCAACATGATGAGGAGTATCCAACCATGATGGTATGGAGCTCATTAGACTAGAAATCCCATGTATTTTTTTAACCTTAAAGGCGAGGCTTCACTAGTTATTGATAAGGTTGACATCAATGACAACCATAACTCATCAATATCCCCCTTTGGCATCGATGGAAACACAAAAACCCCCCCTACGATCACTTCTCCCCCTAACTGCATGCCTCTAAACTACGTCCTTGGAATTATCCCCCCTTTTGACATAAGTGGAAAAGGGTGACTCCCCATGACAAGGTGCCTGCCTCCTTCCTCTAATAATATGTCATACCACCCCTGTCTGAAAAACTTGGAATAGATGAAGATCAATGTGGACCTGATAAAATCTCGATGTTGTGTTGAAGATACTCAAAATTATCATGAGGTAAATTTTTGGTGAAGATGCTAGCTACTTTCTCCTTTGTCCCAATGTATTCTGCCTTTATGTCCTTTTTTGCAACCTTCTCATGAACAAAATGGTATTTGATAGTAATGTGTTTTATTTTTTAATGCAAGACATAATTCTTGGAGATCCTTATGGCACTGATGTTGTCACAGAAAATTAGGATGGGCTCATCAAACTTCACCTATAGATCCTCCATTGTTTGTTTCATCCAAAGGATCTAAGTACAACATGTTGTTGTTGTGTATTCAACTTCCCATGTAGATAAGGAGACTGAAGAATTATTTTTACTCAACCAAGACAGAATACATCCACCCAAGTAGAAAGATGCTCCATTGGTGCTCTTGTGATAATCAATGCAACCTTCCCAATCTACATCAGTATAAGTTGTAATAATCAATTCATTTCATTTAGGATACCATAGGCCAAAATTATTTGTTTCTTTGAGATACCTAAAGATCCTTTTTACAACAAGGACATGAGATTATTTTGGTGCTACTTAAAATCACGCAATCTATCCAACTTCTTGCATTGCATCTAGTCTAGAAATTGTCACATATAGTAGACTATCAATAATTTATCTATATAATCTCTTGTCAACTTCCTTAGATTCTCATCCTTAATTAGATTGCAGCATGTCACCATGGGAGTGCTAACTAGTTTTCAATCCTCCACTCAAAATTTCCTCAACATGTCAACATGTCTCTGATGTACTTAGATTGAGAGATGAATATTCCATCTTCTTCCTAAGAAATCTGAAGTCGTAAGAATAAATTCAATTCTCCAAGTAAGTACATCTTGAACGACTTTTGCTTGTCACCGACAAACTTCTTACTCAACCTGTCAGCATCACTACCAAAAATAATATCGTCCACGCATACTCCTATAAGTGTCAAGTTGTCTCGTTAAATCATAATATATATGTTATTGTCAATGCTTCCTCTCTTGAAACCTTTCTTTTGCAAATATTTTTCCAAGCGAGCATGCCATGCTCTCGGGGCTTAATTGAGACCATAAAGTGATTTCTTTAACTTGCAAACATAGTATTTCTTATCAGTAAGCATAAATCCTTTAGTGTAAACGTCTTCTTCCATTTCTCCATTCAGGAAGGTTGATTTGACTTTCATCTAATATGCTTTGATTTTTCTTGAGCAATCATATGTTAAGAACATCTGGATGGCTTCCATTCTAGCTAATGGAACAAATTTTTCCTCCAAATAAATTCCTTCCACCTATGCATATCTTTTACAAACTAATATGGCTTTGTTTCTGGTAACATGTCCATCTTCATTCATCTTGTTTCTGGCTTTGTTTATGCTTATTTTGGAGGCTAATATTTCAACTTTTCTAGATGCGTACACACAGAAAATAGAGAATCAATGGCATTTATTTTCAAAATGCTTACTTCAAATATAGAATCGATTGGTACCAAACAGATGATATCGTAATTATGCAGGCCGATATTCCTGGTATATTGTTTTGACACCCTTTCAATCTTGTATTGTTTGTGGATAGGATTATTGTGGACATTTCCAACGACGAATGAGCACTAGGCGGTCTTTACAGTTATCCCAGTATATGTGCAGATACACACAACTATATGCACATCAATTATTGATATATCCATTGCTAGATATATGGACACATTCTCTGTCATTGTTGGGATATGCGTATCTACTGCCTGATCTTTGATCTCTGTCGACATCTCATCTCTTGGGTGTAGATGAATTGGTAAGCAGAAGCCTACATACTAGGTCATCTTTCCTATTGTTTATATATATTGTCGGCTAGTATCCATTATTAGAACTCTAAATTATCTTTGCAAAATCTCTGTGTATGGGAAAAACTCTAATTTATTTAGAAAAAATCTCTGTTCATAGGAAGAAACAAGGGGGTGACATATTCGATTTAAGAGTGCAATCCTTAAATATCAGAGAAAAATGAAAAAAATTGACTTATATCTGTGGCGCTTGAACAGCCTGCAGCTTCCAGCCTCATGGTAAAAGTTGATTGCAAAGCTGAGATTCAAGAGTCGACAACAGAAAATGTGCAGAGCAGAAAAAATTACTAGTGATGGCAAAAAACAAAATAGTAACAAGTGCAGAGAAAAAATTTGCGCAAGTTCGAAGGTTGGAACACTTCATTTGAATTAATGGCTCTGAATATTGAAACAACTACATAGAGATATCGCTAGGTATCAAATTAATTTTCTACTTGCCATCAAATTAATTGTGTGCCGACCAATTACGATGGCTAGCTTCCTCCATTTTCTCAGTTTCATTACATTTTCGATAAGAAGTTAAAAATATGAACCAATAGCATCTCAGATAAAAAACACATTTAAATAATTAAAATAAATAAATAATAAAAATTATCAAATTTTAACTATATAAAAACTATAAGTTTTATAAAAAACCTCAGATGTGGGTAATCTCTGGTTCTTTCAATCTGGATGCTCTTAAATGGGGCAATTGTTCACCCGACGCTTGCATTAACCCATCTGCTTTGAGCTTTTACACCTGTCTGGCCTGCTGCCCTTCCCAGTATTTCATGGCGTCCAGCGATTTCATTCTTGTTGTCTTCTCTTGCAGTTTGTTGGTCTCTGTCTGAGGCACCCCAGCTTCCATTCCCCACCTCCAAAGTAGGTTGAGGAATCCTACCATCTTTCTTCCACCAAGTCCGCTTCTCTCTTCGCCTCAACAGAGCTCCCCTGCAATGCCATGCCTCGGCGTCATAGGATGCGAAGCCGCAAAGGCCGCAGAAGAGGCCAATCCTCTCGACCTCCCATCTCCCTCCATGATGAAAGCCACTCCCCCTTCCATGAGGACAGTCTGGCCGAATTTCGGCTCAATTTCGACTCCACCGAAGCTCTAGATCATCATCTCGTCTCAACCACACTTTCAATGCGTCTTCCGGAAGTCCCGTCTAGCTCTATTGGTTCTTGCTCTCGGAAACACTTAAGAAAGTCTAACATATCCTCGTCCTACTCTCAGCACTCCAGAAAATCGGAGGCCCTGCCTACCAAGCCAGCAACTCGTTCCTTCAGCAGTGAAGGGAGCAACAGCTCAGCAGAAGGTGATAAGGTTGTGGGTGTAGGTGTACGTTCTGCTTCAACACTAGAGCCTACAGTGCAGTCGTCGAAGAAGGAAGAAGACTCCTCTGAAAACTACAACTACTTCATAATTGAAGAGCCTCCTTCACAGGAAGAGTAGCATTTCTGGCCGCACCAAAACAAGTTTCAAGAGGTTTCCTACCTCTGCTAGTTTTCATTTTACTGTTTTTATGTTTTTCTTCCTCCTTCACAGCACTATAATTTTTTAGACAATTATGGTAAATGCAGGTTTCCCCACTTGGAGTAGCAATATCTGGTTTATTTTTGTGTTTTTGAACTCTACACTTGCCGAAATTAGCTAGCATAGCAACTCCGGTGGGATCGTTACGAATTATATTTTTATGTACCATATAATAGAATCAGTGTTATTTAGAAAAAAAAAAAAAAAAAAAACTATAAAAAATTTAAACTCAAAAAAATTAATGTCTAATCACAAGCAAATCTAATGCGTTATACCTGCCCCGCCAGATATAATAAGATGAAATATATCAATTTTTATTCAAAATTTTCTTATAAAATAAAATATTATATATATAGTATATTTTGAAAAAGATTATAAAAACTTGATATTTCACATATTTAATTACAAACCAACAGCTTATATAACTCCACTTTATCATCTTTTATTATAAATTTTCATGTAATATTGAATGATGGCTATCTCATTTTTTTTTTCAAATTTATAAAAGAAAAAAATTTCAACTAATAAATTTATTAAAAAAAATCATTTAGCATGATCATGTTTCTTAAAAAAATAAGATTATCAAAATTAACATTATTAATTCAATAAATAAAACAATTAATATAAGTGCAATTTTATAAATAATCTATACCAATTAACAGCTCAACCTTTACCTACTTAAAAGTACACGCAAGTATTACCACAGTCTCACTTCTTTGGAGAATCAGGTCAATTATTATATACACAAAGTGGCCCTAAAAAAATATTAAGAAATATGGATATTAATGTAAACTCATTTTCATTGAGCATAGAAATGAGAAAACACATTTACATTTACATTTGAAAGTGAAATAAAAAACACATTTACATTTATATTTGAAAGTGAAATAAAAAAGTTTCACTTGAAGATTAATATAAACCTATTATTATTTGAGTATAGAAATAGAAAAATACATTGAAATTTGAAAATGAAATAAAAGAGTAAACAGTTTTTTACATTAAGGTTTGAAAATGAAATAAAAGAATAAATGGTTTTTTACATTAAGTTTATTAACGAAAAAAACTAAAATTTCAAATCATTAAAGTATACTTATTTTTATTCTTTTTTAGTATGGAAAAACTTTCATTTAAGTTTACTTTCACTTAAAGAATATAAAATAGAAAAAAAAAAACAAAAAAACCTAAAATTTCAAATCATTAAAGTGTACTTATTTTTTAATTGTTTTTAGTATGAAAAGCTTTCATTTAAGTTTATTTTCACTTGAAGTTTTTTGTTAAAGTGTTTTACACACTTATGTATATAAACTTAATATTATCCATAACCACATTTTCATAAAATGAATTTTAGTTGGGAGTTATGAAATTTTATTATCAATAATAATGCAAATTTGAGAAATCATACATTTTCAAACTATAATTTGCAATAATTACTTTTTCTATGATTATTATATTTTTTAAATTATCACTTTTTATTTTTATTTTTTTTAATTAATATTTTTTTACTATTTTATTTAGTATTAGATATTAGTTTTTTCTCCAAGAAAAAAATTGTAATTTTCATTGATGTAGTTGAAAATTATATATTCAAGATGTTGTTCGAATAATAAAGAGATTGTTTATTAAACAATCATACTGTCAAGAAAAAATACTTGCATAAATATTAAGCTCCAACAAGCCTCTGCATTTAAACATATATCTTTTTAAAATTCAGAGATCAAGGGCTTTATAAATAACCTTTCTTGCAAAAAATAACTTATAATAACATATGAAAATCATCCTATAGATGCGTACTGGAACCAAAAGCAAAAGGTATAAAACTATTTTTGCAAGAGATCATAACATCGTGTTTAACATAACAAAATCAATGAGTATGTTGTTAGTTTCGTGCTTCAGCCACCTATGTACCATCTATCACTAACCTATGATAATACTCACAGTATTCATTGTTAATATGTTCTGTGATTTCCTAGGTACCCCAGGCTTTATGCGCCTGCCTTGGATAGCTCATCAATGATAACGTTTCTCTCCTTATAAATATTACAGCATATGATATGATCAAAATTTGTTTTTAATAGGAAGACTTCCTCCAAAATGGTCCTAAGCGTGTGCATGTGGCATCTATAATTTTCATTAAAATAATTGACAACCATGAGAGAGTCAACAAAGATCTACATTGTTGACACCCTTTTTCTAAAACAAAGAGAAGTAATAATTTTACGTTTAAAATATCAACATAGTTATTGGACCCCTAACCTAATCTTCTTTTGTGTTTGAAATAGTGCTTTTCATTCATGAATAATATTGCATAGCCCCACAAATCCCTCCAACTTCAGAGGAGGCATCAAAATACACCCATGGGCATGATCCATCTACCTATTCTTCAACAATAAAACACACTCTATGATTGGTATCATTCGCAAGAATTAGTTCATATATAGCCATCATATAAGCGACAACCATGTTCTGGCATATTTATTTATCTAGGAAAATCACATTATTCCTAACAACGTAGATTCCCTAACTTATGATCTAGGGAGAAGTTTTTTTA
This sequence comes from Pinus albicaulis, assembly GCA_034641835.2. Lineage (NCBI taxonomy): Eukaryota > Viridiplantae > Streptophyta > Pinopsida > Pinales > Pinaceae > Pinus > Pinus albicaulis. The sequence goes on along the minus strand of JAXQQM020066007.1, from coordinate 168,101 downwards.
TTTTTTTGGGATTTTCTGAATTCTTCCATGACTATTGTTGTCGCTCCTAGAGACAGCCTAAAGTTGCTATAGACCAGTGCCTAGGACATCTTAGCATAGCAAGGAGTGTATAATGTAATGTGCGAAGTTGTCAGCTTCAGCTAACTTGCTATCTTCTGTAAAAGGGAAAAATTGATTCAAATGGAACCAAGACCCTCAGAAAGCATTACAGTGAAAGTCATATTACAAGGACAAGATGCAAAGCTCCAATATAAAAGCATCAGATAGTTAAGAGACAATTTACTGTAAAGAGGGCCAATTCAAGTAATATTCCACAGAAATCAAATATCAGAAGGTGTATGCAGTGAAAGAAATATAAGAAGATATTAGTTATCTTTGGTCTGATACCCAGATACACAACAGAACCATATATGGGCTTATCAATCTAAGAATCCATACATGACAATGGAGTTTTAAAAGGACCCTTCCAAAGCAACTAATATAGCAGAAAGATGGATGAAATGAACATGAAACAGTATATCATGCTTGAGCCATATTTAAAGCACTTGACTGATACAAGTATGGGTATCAACTAGGATAAATCCTTACCTAAAATCAGTGAGCCACTCGCATTCCGGTACATGATACAAGAGAGATGGATGCAATGAGATATTGTATTAAACACATAAGAGAAGGTTACATACTGTGAAATATCAAAGATCAGATTCCTCTAAAACAGTTTGAACTCCTCCTCACTGAGACCCTATGGGCACTGAGCCTTCATACAGAATTTTTTGCAAAATGTATACAAAAGCCTGTCACTGCATAATTTTCTGATGAAATCTGGAACCCTTACAATGTATTTCTTCTCAGCTTTTATAGGAGAAACAAAAGACTCTAGAAAATGAGGTAGGTGATGCACATTGAATTTGCTTAATTCAAACAAAATGGAGGAAACATTCGCGCCCATACTGCTCAATTAATATGTTGTGCTGTGTAGAAATTTGCTGAATAAATCACTTATTCAATCGAGATTAACCTGATCACACATCAATTTCGAATTGCATGCATAACACATAATCTCTTCTACGATTAATCGTCACATGCGGAAAGAAAAGAAGTGACAGAACATCAATTCATCACACACATTAACACAGTATGTATGGGGAAATCTTATAGCTGAAAACCCCTCAGCTATTTTGTATATTATATGGAGAGAACATGCAGCAAATACATAGCAAAATACTCCTCACAAGTACTCAGTACTATCTCATAAAGCTACACACAAACTAGCTTGGTTTTGAACAAGTCACAGGTTCAAAACACATCCACTAATTGCCTCCCTCTACTGCGCAATCCAAAAGGATATAAGATGAGATCCAAGTTCGAATCCCACTAGCTCCAACTGCGCAATTCTCATTGGCAATTTCCTCCAAGTGTGGTGCAAATCTCATGCACAACTAATGTCACAACTGATAGCTATTTCAACCCTTTCATCTACCTCTTTCACTTGTCGCCACTGAACTGTCCATGCACTGAGTTAAACTGATGTGTTTTTTAGTTGAATAATGAGTTAATAATTAGTGAATTAAATAATATTTAATTCACCCAACTCATCTCTAGTGTATTAGCCGCTTAACTAAATAAAACCAAGTTCAACTAGTTAACCGTAACACCATCTCCATTAACTGTCGCATCAACTCCACTGAACTCCGCCACTTGAGCTCTAACTGAAGTCAACCATGCATTAGCTCAACTAACCCATAGGAAAAGCATAAATCCTTCTGGCAGCTGCATGCCCCACCTCCGAGGGTCAAACTGAAGTGCTCCAAGAGAGTAAACTGAAGTTTAGAGTCCAAATATTATTAAGGGTAAATAATATTCGACTGTTCTATTTTTAGCCCGCCAGTCTAAAAATAGACTTCGACCTAAATGCTAAAAATAGAGGTCCATCTATTTTTACCAACTCGACCAATCATCCAAGAATAGCATACTGCAACACCCGGTCCATGATCCATATGTCTAAAAATAGACATAGTCTAAAAATAGACTTTTCGACAAAAATCACATGTGTGGTCCCCACCTAGTTTAGTTGATCACTTTCCAACTAGGATCAGGAAAGATGTTTCAGGAGGCCTCCTTCACTGTTTCTTGTTGCCATTTTCAACACTCCCTCTCAACAAGAAAGGACTGTCTTTGCATGGGACATGCAACTCCATGCATTCACCCTGCAACCTCCACAAGCGCCATGCAACTCCATGCATCTGCTCTGCAACGCCTCTGAAACTGAATAGGCTCCAAACAACTCAATCAGTCTGATGCATCTAGCATCTATCATCAAAGTCTTCGACCTCTGCTTAGCTACTGCACATGTCATCAGGAACCACTACGCTGTTGAACTCTTTGCACCCATGCACTCTGCACTTGCTGTCAACTCTGATCTGTGCTCCAGTATCCGACACTGTCACTTTGATCTGCCTGCATCACTCCAACTGATCTTCTACTGCTGCACTGTGGGCACCTTGTAGCTAGGTTCAACTCATGAGATCCATACCATCTCATGAATCCTACCCAGAAATCTCCTCTTGGGATTATTCATGCATGTCACCCCACCTCTCACCAGGTGGTATAGCTGCATGCACTCCCTCTGCCCGTCTGGCACGAAATTTCTCTGCATGAGTGGTTTCTTCCACTCCATGATCCTCTTTTGGTTGCTCCACATCCTGAGGTTCACTTTCACTAGCATGCAAAACTTGCTCCCTCTCAAGCTTCAGTTGCATGTCTTTCTCCCGCTTCCCAACAGTAGGAAGCTCCGTAGACATCCCATCTACTTCAAGTCTGTAGAGATTCTTTGCTCGAATCCCAAACTTCTTGACTTGTCCCATTGCCTTGTGCCGAAGGAAAAATTTTCCTTCTCTGAAGACAACTTCATACCCTTTATCCTCTAACATTGCGACTGAGATCAAATCCTTTGTTAGACCTGGTAAATGCAATACATCTTGTAAAAGAATGAGTTTACCTGAATCCCTCTGAAAGGTTATGGTACCAATTCCGGTCGCATTGTATCGTCCACCGTCGCCCAACTCAACATGCATCTGGAGACCTTTCTCCACCAAGTCACTGAAAATATTTGCAACTCCCGTCATGTGAAAGGAAGCGCCACTATCAATATACCACCCCGATCCCAATGCACTAGATAACATGCATGCGATCAATGAGAAGTCCAGCTCAAATTGCGAGGCAAGAGCCTCACCAGCTGCAGCTCCAACAGCCTGCTTGTTCTTCTTCTTCTTTGGGCAATTCGTGGCGTAATGTCCATGATCGTGACAGTGAAAACACTTCACTTTGGACATGTCACACTCTTTACCATCTGCATTGGATTGAGAAGCCTTCTCCTTGCCCTTCCTCTTCCTTGCTTTGGCAGCCAAAGCGCAGTCTTCTTCATCAGATACCTTTGATGAATATCCGTCCCTGGTAGTCCTCCTGATCTCCTCTTGCATGAGATCCGACCACAGTCGCTCCCATCCCGGCAACTTCTCCCAACCATTAACATTGTCCTGATAGGAGTGCCAACTCTTCGAAAGACCAAGGAGAGCCAGGTCAACCAAGTTCTCTTCTTCGACAATCACCCCCACACTTCCCAGCTCATATCTGCACTGAGTGAACTTCGTGAGGTATTTTGCGATGCTGTCGCCTTTATCCATCTTGATGTTCCTGAGTCCATCTTTGAGCGCCAGCCTCCTTTGGTCGCTCTTGCTTTGGTATAGATCCGTCAAAGCTTTCCACATCAAATATGGAGAAGCCTTTCCATGCAGGCTAGACACTATGTGATCCTTTACGCCCTCCAACAGAATCCTTCGACATTTTGCTTGTTTCTTTCGCCAGGCTTCCACAATAGCAGCATCATTAGAAGTAGGCTTTGGAATCTCTTTCTCCACAAATTCCAACAGCCCATTATCATCTAATACAGCCTCCATGTGGTCCTTCCATGCAACATAATTCGAACTGCCATCCAAGGCATATTCGAGTCGCAAACCATTGAAAGACATTTTCGCCGCGGCACCAAGAACACAAATCTGCAAATTCGAATTTCACCACCAGCTGATAACTCAATCACTTCCGATCTACACTTGAGAACAAATTATTTCCAAATCAGAGATTGACTGCATGGGCATTTACCAGACCTTTCACTTTCCAAAGAAAGATGAATCCGGAGGCTACCTGGCCCATATGCAGGCTCTGTCCAAGGAAATAAGTTTGCAATCACTGTAATAGATCTCGAAAATTAATATAGCTTTGATACCATGTAGAAATTTGCTGAATAAATCACTTATTCAATCGATATTAACCTAATCACACATCAATTTTGAATTTCATGCATAACACATAATCTCTTCTATGATTAATCGTCACATGCGGAAAGAAAATAAGTGACAGAACATCAATTCATCACACACATTAACACAGTATGTATGGGGAAAGCTTATAGCTGAAAACCCCTCAACTATTTTGTATATTATATGGAGAGAACATGCAGAAAATACGTAGCACAATACTCCTCACAAGTACTCAGTACTATCTCATAAAGCTACACACAAACTAGCTTGGTTTTGAACAAGTCACAGGCTCAAAACACATCCACTAATTGCCTCCCTCTACTGCGCAATCCAAAAGGATATAATATGAGATCCAAGTTCAAATCCCACTAGCTCCAACTGCGAAATTCTCATTGGCAATTTCCTCCAAGTGTGGTGCAAATCTCATGCACAACTAATGTCACAATTGATAGCTATTTCAACCCTTTCATCTACCTCTTTCACTTGTCGCCACTGAACTATCCATGCACTGAGTTAAAATGATGTGTTCTTTAGTTGAATAATGAGTTAATAATTAGTGAATTAAATAATATTTAATTCACCCAACTCATCTCTAGTGTATTATCCAGTTAAACTAAATACAACTAGTTCAACTAGTTAACCAGAACACCATCTCCATTAACTGTCGCATCAACTCCACCGAACTCCGCCACTTGAGTTCTAATTGAATTCAACCATGCATTAGCTCAACTAACCCATAGGAATAGAGTAAATCCTTCTGGCAGCTGCATGCCCCACCTCCGGGGGTCAAACTGAAGTGCTCCAAGAGAGTAAACTGAAGTTTAGAGTCCAAATATTATTAAGGGTAAATAATATTTGACTGTTCTATTTTTAGCCCCTCGGTCTAAAAATAGACTTCGACCTAAATGCTAAAAATAGAGGTCCATCTATTTTTACCAACATGACCAATCCTCCAAGAATAGCATACTGCAGCTCCCGGTCCATGATCCATGTCTAAAAATAGACATAGTCTAAAAATAGATTTTTCGACAAAAATCACATGTGTGGTCCCCACCTAGTTTAGGTGATCACTTTCCAACTAGGATCAGGAAAGATGTTTTAGGAGGCCTCCTTCACTGTTTCTTGTTTCCATTTTCAACATGCTGTAGGTACTCTGAATCCGGTTCTCTGAAGTAAATGCTTTGGATGGAAATCTTTTCAGGAACAAAAAGTGGAGAATAAACTACGCAAACATTCTGTCCTTTCCTGAAGAAAATTCAGCTGAAATAAAACCTTGAGGGCATTGTTTTCTGTGCAGGGTACCATCGGCCTTCAAACCTTGAATTGGAATTTAAATTCTTCAATGTCGGACACTGCATTCCTTGATTTTCAACTGATACTCTTGGCCGCGACATAAATGTTTTCATCTATTAAAATCTTCCTTTTGAATTACTCTGAGGGGTTTGACATATTTACATCCTGCTTCATTAATGAAAGCCATGTCACAGCAACTACCTAGGACTTTTCTTCATAAATTCTACCTTCGCAAGCTGATCCCTCGGTGCGTCTTCGATTTCTGTAATGGAGGCGATAATTAACTGGCAATTTTCCATCGCTGCAAACCTGCAAAACCCACAAATTCGTTAAGAAAACCGGACACAGGGACGGTGGGGTGGCGAGATCCATGAACATGGTGGTGCAGACTTGTCGAAATGGTGAAACAATGCGGGGTGATGGAAAGCACAGAGGAATGGCGGAGGAGTATTTTGGTAAAAGTTGAAGGAATACGAAAAATTTAACGTGGATAGTGGACCTTCGACCTTTTAATAAAAAGATATATGGGAGGCTGAGGGATGTACGATGGAAGCGCGTGGAGGGGTGACATGGAGCGAAGACTTGGCCAGCAGCGTGTCAACCAACGAGATCAATGACTGAAACTCCATCGGAGGGCAATGGACTGTGGGCCCGGAGCACTATAAACTTGGCTTAAAACACATGCAGCTTCGAAGAGTGGCCACTGTCGGATGAAGCCCTCCGGATTTGATGGTTCACGTTAATTTCACTACGTGTCTTCTGTCGAATGATAACGCATGATGGAGGGTGGTATTGGAACCATACATGGGGACACGCGGCGCACGCTGAATGGAATCGCTGCGATTTGAGAAAAATCGCCAGCCCTTCAAAGTTGTTGTGATGAATACAACTTGTTTTAAGCAGTGGTTTTTAGGGCGCGGGGACCACAAGGCGGGAGAGATGTGGTTCATTGATCTATGATCTGATCAAACGACTCATAATTCACTCGCTGGTTGTATTTGATAGCACCTTCAAGTTTACCATTTGGTTTCCGGCTCACGATCATGTGGAGGAAAAGGCAAGGAAATTAGGGCCGAAAGAGCCAGGATTTAAACATTTCAAAAATGAGTTTTTCAGCCTTTTACTATGCGATTTGGGAGTGGAGGAAGGTGGTAAGGATAGGCATTAAAATGGATTTATAGGGAAAAGGGAAGGGATCCATATTGTTTGAGAATATTTCCCATGAAAATTAGATGGAGATCTGATTGTGAACAACATTGGCTCCATCTGGGGGCGGTACGCTCATCCCGGGACGTGTCGAGAACTTCGCAGACCTTCACAATCACTTTCTATGCACACTTTTCTCTTTAGCCCTTCTGCACTTTACTTCAAAATTCATCATGACACCCGTATTATTTCAACAAAATAAAAAAGGAAACTAATATAAAATATAATACATCAGGCTGCCTTCGCCTGAATCAGAACTGAAAGTAAGGCTTAAGGAATTGACCGTTTACAGGGGCGTCAAGCAAATCGCCCTGAAAATTCTCCAATCTAAAAGTATTATTGTCTCCCTGTTCCACAATTTTGAAAGGACCGAACCACAGTGGATCGAACTTGCCATGTTTTCCTTTTTCAGCTCTCCGAACATCCCACCGAGCACCAAATCACCAATCTGCAGCTTCCTGTCTTTTGCATGCTGATCAAAGATGTTTTTCATTTTCTCTTGATACTCAGCTAACCTCTTATTCACTTGGTTCTATGTTTCCTCTAATTCCACCAATTGATAGATTCTCCTGATCATATCATCAGGTTCCTCCTGACTCTCTTGCATGAAACGTGTCACTGGTAAATCCAGCTGCACAGGAAAAACTGTTGCTCGTCCGTATACCAATTCATATGGAGATTTCCCAGTTGCTCTCTTACTAGTGATTCTATTAGCCCATAAATCAAATTTCAATTGGGAATCCCAATTCTTCTGATTTTCACTGATAGTATTTTTCAAACCCCTCACTAGAGTTTTGTTTGAAGACTCTGCCAAGCCATTTCCCTGTGGATAGTAAGCTGTGGAGTGATTTAATGTGATATTATACTACTGGCAGAAATTTACAAATTTTGCAGACTTGAAGGCCTGTGCATTATCAGTTACTATCTTAGCTGGACAGCCAAACCTGGATATGATGTTTTCTTCCATGAATTTCATTATCACTGTATCTGTAGCATTTCTTGCAGGTATGGCTTCCACCCATTTTGTAAAATAATTGGTGGCTGTTAATATCCATTTATGTTGGCCACTTGAGGGTGGGTGAATTTCACCTATAAAATCTATTCCCCACTACTGGAATGGTTCATTTACATGAACTAGAATCAAGGGTAGAGCTGGTAACTTTTGTCTTTCAGCAAATTTTTGACACTTATCACATGCTCTAACACAGGTAAAAACATCTCCAAATAATTTTGGCTAGTAGAAACCAGCCTTCAAGATTTTATGAGCTGTGGCTCTCCAGTTGTAATGTCCTCCACAGATTCCTTCGTGAAATTCAGCCATTATACCCTCTACTTCATCTTCTGTGAGGCATAGGAATAGGATACCAGAAGGATCCCTCCAATATAGCTGGCCATTAACAACTATATACTTCTATGATTTCAATCGTAATGCTCTGTATTTTGCTTTATCACAACTTGGAGGACAGCTGAGTGTCAAAAGATATTCGACTATTTCTTTGTACCATGGACTGGTGAGATACTTTATATGTGCTTTCTGGGTAGCACTCTTCACTCCTTGCTACTCTTTTTCATTCTCAGACTCCCTACTTGCTATCATTGTCAAATTTATTCCCAGAGCCTGATAGTTTGATTCGGATAAGATTTTAGCAAGTCCTTGTCCTTTGATCAGCTTGGTAGGGTGGATATCTAGATCATACTCCTGTATTTTAGAAATCCACCTTCCTCTCTTTCCCTCACTATCTCCCTGAATGAGAATATCCTTCACAGTAGTTGTAGGCACAAATGCAGTGGTGTGGGAATGCAAAACATACATGTGGAAGGATTTAAGGGATCTCACCAGGGCATATGCCTGCTTCTCCAATATGTTATACTTCAATTCTGCATCATGTAGCACTTGACTGAAAAAGGCTATGGGCCGCTCATACCCTTCTTCATTTTTCTGCAACAGAACTCCTGCTACTGTATGAAGTGAGGCAAATGAAAAGATCATGAATGGTTTGTTATAATTTGTTCCAGCTAGCACAGGGGCTTCTATAAAAGCATGTTTTATCCTGGTAAAATCTTCTCGTGCTTCTAGTGACCATTTCACCTCATTACTCTTTTTCAGCATATCGGTTATATGCCTAACTATCTGAACATAGTTAGGGATAAATCTTCTCAGAAAATTTATATGACCTAAAAACACTTGCACTTCCTTCTTATTCCTGGGGAGAGGAATACCATTTATGACTTCAACTCTTTTAGGGTCTATTTTCACACCATCTTTGGTCACAATGTGCCCTAAAATCTTGCCTTCTTCTAATGCAAATAAAGACTTTTGGGGATTGAGAGAACGGCCATACCTTCTGCATTTTTCAAAAGTTCTTTGTAAATGTTCAATGTGTTCAGCATAATTTTTTGAAAACACTGTAATGTCATCAAGGTATACCACTAGAAATTTATCCTGCTCACCGACAAAAGCAATATCCATGGCCCTTTGAAAGGTGGCCCCTGCATTGATCAATCCAAAAGGAATCCTGGCATACATAAATGTGCCCCAAGGCATGGTAAATGCAGTTTTCTTCTGATCCTCTGGAAGTACAGCTACCTAATTATAACCAGAAAATCCATCCATCATTGACATCCTAGAAGCTCTCACCACTTTCTGCAGAATGTGATCCATCTTGGGGAGAGGGTAATTATCTTTTAAAGATGCTCTATTTAAATTCCTGAAATCCACACACAACCTTATTTCTCCATTTTTCTTTCGGACAGGGACCAAGTTTGCAACCCATTCTGAGTACCTTAATGGCACAATTATTTTGGCCTTTAATAACTTCTTAATTTCATTCTCAATGGAGGGAAGCAGAAGAGGATTTATATGTCTAAGATTCTGCTTATGAGGCTTTGCATCTGCCTTCAAGGGAATTTTATGTTGCATTATATCGACATCAAAAGTTTTTAGGTCCTGATAGGACCATGCAAACACGTCTCTGTAAGACTCAAATAATTTCAGGTATTTTTCCTTATACTCCTCTGGGACCTTCTTGGATAACTTTACAATTTTAGGATCAGTATTAGTACCCAGATTCAGATCTTCCACTTGATCTTCCTCTACCACTTTACTAGGCTGCAATGGGACATCATTCTTGTCAAATAATATTTCTAGAGCCACCAGTCCTCTAGGTATAATGTTTCCCTTTAATTGCAGTACCTTACTTCCTGCCATTCTTTCCTCCCATTTATTTTCTGAAGTACCCCCAACTTCCTCTTCTTCCTCACAATCATCAATCTCCATATTGGAGAACTCTCCTACCATTTCCAGGAATCTCTTCATCCACTCATCATCTTCAAATACCTGCCAGTGCTTGATATTGTCTGGGATTGATGGTCTATAACGTACCTCAACTTCATACCTCAAGAGAGGGTTCTGGGGAGGACGGAATGTACTAGCAGCTACAGCAAGAGAATCTGCCATTCTATTCTGTTCTCGGGGCATAAATTGGATATTAAATGTTGAGAAGAAATTCTCAACCATGTCCCACACTTCATTCCTGTATGCCCTCAACCGAGGATGTTTGGTTTGACATTGATTTCTGACTTGTCTGACCACCAGCTTAGAATCTCCCAGGACCTTTAGACATTGTATTCCCATGCTCTTGGCTGTCTGTAATCCCAACAGAAGTGTTTCATATTCAGCTACATTATTAGTAGCCTCATATTCCAATTTAAAAGACAGTGGGATCCATTTTCCTGTAGGAGAAATTAATAATACTCTAGCTCCGTTTCCTTCTCTTGAATTTGCTCCATCAAAATGTAAAGTCCAGATTCCTACTTCATGGTTCTCTGAAGGCTACTCAGTCTTGATCTAGCAGAAGGATGGTTCCTGAGCAAAGTCTTGATCTTCTTCTAGCATCAAGCATGAAAAATTTCCTTCTTGACTATAGATTGGTGAATTCTCAGAGCTGTCAGCCTTAGTCACCATCTTGACAAATCTGGTTTCTCTGTACAACCTCCTCTCCTGGTCGCAAAAAACTGGGATAGTGGCGTATGTCGAATCCATCTTGAGTGATCCACCAATTTTTGTTCCCCAAGACCTTTACAGCAACATGCCAAAACGAGCTGGGATGTCAGCTACCACGATGTCCATTACCACACTTTTTGCTGGGATTTGGGCTAGATTGACCACTAAATCTTTAATCATCCCCAAGCATTTAACTCTTTTGGAATAAAATGAATAGAGGTCCTTATATGGACATGTGATTTGTAGTCCTAGTTGTTCCATGACTGATAGAGGCATAAGATTATGGGAAGCTCCAGAATCTAACATACAATTGTGTAACAGCAGGTCATGAATCACTAGAGACACATAGAAGGGAGGAGTAGAGGGGTCTATCTCCTCGACATGTGGGCCAAAAACTACCATGGGTATTTCTTCTTGAAGATTAAGACTGTCTGGAATTATTGGTGCTTCAGGAGGGAACAATAAAGAAGTGACTTGAGATTGATATGCAGGTTGTTTCAATAGTTCAGTCAAGGGAGCTGGGATTTTGACTTTTTCAAGTTCTTTTTGCAGATTGAAAGCAGGAGGGGACTTTTCTTTTACCACTTCTTTATTTTCAGCTGAAGGTTTAACTTCTTTTGGCACAACCTTCTCATTAGGAGGAGTGACTACTTTTGTAGAGGAAGGAATTTGATCATTAGACTGCAGAGGATTGTTTAGAGGACCCTTACCTTTGTTTGTGACTTTTTGCATTGTTGACTCCTTTTGAGCAGGTGCTTCCTTCTGGGGAGGCTCTTCTTCTTGATATTGAGTCCGAGTCCTCTTCCTTGAAGATCTGAGATCATATTTTTTGTTGAAATGTGCTTGGATGAAATCATTAAAATTTTTGCAATAGTGATCAATTTCTGCATCTTATGTGTCTCTGATCTCTTCTTCTTCTTCTTGCAATGGACATTCTACTTCATCATTGTTTGAGAAGGCAAGATTTGTATATTGCAGTTCATAGGTAGCATCTTCAGAAGAATCATCAGCTGGGCCTTCCAGGTATAATGGGTGTGGCACTTGATCCTGTTGCTCCTTTGCTTCCCTTGGCAATATTTGCAGGGGTGGATTTCTATACTGAGGATTATAACCCCTGTTTGGAGCATTTTGGAAGTTCTTGGTGGCTGAATTCTTGGTCTCCAATTCAAGCTTGACCAATTTGTTAGAAAGATTCTTAATCATTTTGCTCATTTCCTCAATTCTGTCTGAGTCTTTATCCTGATTAGAAGTAGATACTTCCTCTTTAACCCTTCTTCTAGTATCTTGTTCATATTTTCCTCTTAATTTTCCAGTGGAGGCAAAATTTGCTTCCAACTCAAGAGCATCTGTCTGAGCATCATCTAGGGTAGGAGGTTTCCGTTCCCTAAGAGAGAAACCAAAATCTGAGTCAAAGGCTACTATGAAAAAAACTTTAGCAGCATTCTGATGAGGCTTCATATCTGCAGGAAGGCTTAGATATAACTTATTAAATCTTTTGATAAACTCAGACACCCCTTCATTATGTTTCTTCTTGAGTGTATTGAACTCAGTAAGACACTGTCCATGATATTTCTTTTCTCCCCATTTTTTGAGAAAAGTATTTTCCATATCATCCCAAGTGGTTATGGAATGGTTTCCCAATGTCTTGAACCACTTTCTGGCTTCACCATCCAGAGATTGCACAAACAGTCTTAAGACCACATCTAGATGTTCAACATTAAAGTTCTCTGCAAAAGAGCAGAAAGTCTCAAGATGTTTTTGAGCATAAATCTCATTTTCCCCATTAAATCTGGGTAAGATCTTCAAATAATCCTGTGGCATATCATTCAACACTTGAGGTAATGCCAAGGGAGCATATTTATTCAACAAAAAGGCTGGGACATTAGCCATTGGAGGAGGAGGAGGTTGTGCAACAATTTGATGTACAAATGAGGGAAGAGGAAGAGGTGGAAGTGGGGTATGAATAACAATAGGGATATATTCAACTACAGCTTGAGGTGTTGAGGGGAACAAAGGCCTGTTAACAGCAGAGACTTTGGTTACTTCCTTGACCTCTTCAACTTCAAGATTAGGATGAATACTATCTTTATTTCTGATACCTCCTCGGGGTGGTCTATTTGAGTAGTATTCGGGGTTTTCCTCAGTGGAGGAGGGAATTTCTATTGGGACTTCTTGAGAAGAAGAGGATGGATAATCTTCTACAGAAAACTCAGGGATTTCAGCACGGGTTGATCTCTTCTCTCTCCAACTTCTTCTATGAATAATCTTCTCTGGGTCAGACACTGAAGATATCTTTGACTGTGATGTATCTGACCTCGGATGTGGCTTACGAGGAGCCAGGACTACCAATAGATTTATCAAATAAGCAACAGTGGAGTCACCAAGGTGAGAGATATGCAACTCTTCAACTCTCGGTGCTCACTTGATTGGAGAGTGAATATGATTTGTCGAGGCCCAGGGATAATGATTTTCTTAACTGCGATCCCCAGCAACGGTGCCAGAAAGATGTTGTCGCTCCTAGAGATAGCCTAGAGTTGCTATAGACCAGTTCCTAGGACATCTTAGCATAGCAAGGAGTGTATAATGTAATGTGTGAAGTTTTCAGCTTCAGCTCACTTTCTATCTTCTGTAAAAGGGAAATATTGATTCAAATGGAACCAAGACCCTCAGAAAGCATTACAGTGAAAGTCATATTACAAGGAAAAGATGCAAAGCTCCAATATAAAAGCATCAGACAATTAAGAGACAATTTACTGTAAAGAGGGCCAATTCAAGTAATATGCCACAGAAATCAAATATCAGAAGGTGTATGTGGTGAAAGAAATATAAGAAGATATTAGTTATCTTTGGTCTGATACCCAGATATACAACAGAACCATATATGGGCTTATCAATCTAAGAATCCATACATGACAATGGCATTTTAAAAGAACCCTTCCAAAGAAACTAATATAGCAGAAATATGGATGAAATGAACATGAAACAGTATATCATGCCTGAGCCATATTTAAAGCGCTTGACTAATCCAAGTATGGGTATCAACTAGGATAAATCCTTACCTAAAATCAGTGAGCCACTCGCATTCCAGTACATGATACAAGAGAGATGGATGCAATGAGATATTGTATTAAACACATAAGAGAAGGTTACATACTGTGAAATATCAAAGATCAAAATCCTCTAAAACAGATTGAACTCCTCCTCACTGAGACCCTATGGGCACTGAGCCTTCATACAGAAGTTTTTGCAAAATGTATACAAAAGCCTTTCACTGCATAATTTTCTGATGAAATCTAGAACCCTTACAATGTCTTTCTTCTTAGTTTTTATAGGAGAAACTGAAGACTCTAGAAAATGAGGTAGGTGATGCACATTGAATTTGCTTAATTCAAACAAAATGGCAGAAACATTCGCGCCCATACTGCTCAATTAATATGCTGTGCTGTAGGTACTCTGAAGCCGGTTCTCTGAAGTAAATGCTTCAGATGGAAATCTTTTCAGGAACAAAAAGTGGAGAATAAACTATGCAAACATTTTTTCCTTTCCTGAAGAAAATTCGGCTGAAATAAAACCTTGAGGGCATTGTTTTCCGTGCAGGGTACCATCGGCCTTCAAACCTTGAATTGGAATTTAAATTCTTCAATGCCGGACACTGCATTCCTTGATTTTCAACTGATACTCTTGGCCGTGACATAAATGTTTTCATCTACTAAAATCTGCCTTTTGAATTACTCTGAGGGGTTTGACATATTTACATCCTGCTTCATTAATGAAAGCCATGTCATAGCAACTACCCAGGGCTTTTCTTCATAAATTCTGCCTTCGCAAGCTGATCCCTCGGTGCGTCTTCGATTTCTGTAATGGAGAAGATAATTAACTGGCAATTTTCCATCGCTGCAAACCTGCAAAACCCACAAATTTGTTAAGAAAACCGGACACAGGGACGGTGGGGTGGCGAGATCCATGAACATGGTGGTGCAGACTTGTCGAAATGGTGAAACAATGCGAGGTGATGGAAAGCACAGAGGAATGGCGAAGGAGTATTTTGGTAAAAGTTGAAGGAATACGAAAAATTTAACGTGGACATTGGACCTTCGACCTTTCAATAAAAAGATATATGGGAGGCTGAGGGATGTACGATGGAAGCGCGTGGAGGGGTGACGTGGAGGGAAGACTTGGTCAGCAGCGTTTCAACCAACGAGATCAATGACTGAAACTCCATCGGAGGGCGATGAACTGCGGGCCCAAAGCGCTATAAACTTGGCTTAAAACACATGCAGCTTCGAAGAGTGGGCACCGTCGGATGAAGGCCTCCGGATCTGATGGTTCACGTTAATTTCGCTACGTGTCTTCTATAGAATGATAACACGTGATGGAGGGCAGTATTGGAACCGTACATGGGGACACGTGGCGCACGCTGAATGGAAGCACTGCGATTTGAGAAAAACCGCCAGCCCTTCAAAGGTGGTGCGATGAATACAACTTGTTTTAAGCAGTGGTTTTTAGGGCACGGGGACCACAAGGCGGGAGAGTTTTGGTTCATTGATCTATGATCTGATCGGATAGCTCATAATGCACCCGTTGGCTGTATTCGATAGCGCATTCAAGGTTTACCATTTGGTTTCCGGCTTACGATCATGTGGAGGAAAAGGAAAGGAAATTAGGGCCAAAAGAGCCAGGATTTAAACATTTCAAAAATGAGTTTTTCGGCCTTTTACTATGCGATTTGGGGGCGGAGGAAGGTGGTAAGGATAGGCATTAAAATAGATTTATAGGGAAAAGGGAAGGGATCTGGATTGTTTAAGCAGATTGCCCATGAAAATTAGATGGAGATCTGATTGTGAACAACAACTATCATGCGATTTTGTTAGATAAACCTTTCCATAGAAGGAATTATTAGATATAAGTTAAAAATTATATAAATCATATAACTTCAAACTATATTATATGATATATTTTTACTATTTTAATAGATTGTAAATTAAATTAAATTAATAATGGGTAATTTTTATTTTGTTATTATGTTTCTCATATTTTTAATTATTTATTTTCTTTTTTTTTGTCTAATTTATTAAAGGTTTATTTTCTATCTTGTTTATTGGAGATTAATTAAAAATGATACATTAGAGGAAATTTTAGCGTAAAAATATCTATGAAATTTTCATGTACTTCCATGTCATAATATGTAAACTAATCAAAACCCTTTAAATTTAAAAAGAGATACATGTAAATATTTTGGAGGAAAAATAAGAAAACTACTTTTAATTGTATTCTTGGATTATCTCTTTATCGGTTTACTCAAATTTCAAGTGTATGCACTCATCGAATGCAACATTAAATTCCATATCCAATGAGCACCCATTATGCATGGTTCTGAGAAGACCCACATTGATAAAAATTGAATATACATTAAAAAAATGTTTAAATAACTATAACATTAAAAATTGAACATGTTTTTTTAATGGATCTTCATTTTTTTATCGATGTAGGTCTTCTCAGAAGTATGCATAATGGGTAGTTGTTGGGTGTGGAATTTAATTTCACAATCAACAAGTGTCTACACTTGAAATTTGGGTAAACCTATGAGGAGATAAGCCAAAAATAAAATTAAAAAGTAGTCTTATTTTTTTTCTCTAAAATTCATAACTCTTGTTTATTATTTTAACTATTGTTTTATTATTCTTCCTTAGGAGGATATTTTAGGTTGAAATTTCCTCTAATGGGAATCATAAAACTTTAGATTATATCGTTTCATTCATTCACATATAAATGACCATGTGGTAGACTTTTGCATGCTTAAAATAATATGATATATGAGTGGGGATCCTTAGTTTTGTGGCTATTTTAAGACAAATTAATGCTTGAAGGAATCATATGGATTATTGGTAGAGTGATCACTAAATGCATATATCTAATGAAATTGAAAATTATCTTTGTCGATAATAAGTTAACCTATAAACACAATGTGGGCTTAGAAAGAAAAAATCCATATCCAACTATTTGAAGGCTATTGAAATCCGAATCTAAAGAAAATCCAATTTCTCAATATGTAAGGTCTACCAAAGTACAATTACTCCCTATAGTGATACTCTTCATAAAGACATGATACTTGTGGAGTCTCCCCAAATACGATCTCACAAAATACTATGCATACCATTTCTCAAGCAAGAATTGTGGATTTGGGTCGATTTGAGGATTTCTATGAGTTGAAAATATGATGAATCCTTTCATCTAAGTTGTTTTCAAGAAAATAAGTTCTTAGGGTTCCACTTCAAAGTTACAATCAAGCATTATTTCAATATAATATACTTAAACCTTCTAATCTTTTTTCATTTGAAAAATTAATTTGTCTAGATGGCAAGAAAAATGTTTGCATCCCTAGGAATATTACGTTATTGACTAGTGAGTAATAAACACCCTACTACAGAGTATTACATTCTATTCATACTAGAATATATTGGATCCAAAATTAGTTTTGATTCAATGGCACACACCCCAATATACGAAGCAGTTATGATAGGGAGGGGCCAACAATGTCCCTTTTTTATGTTTCAAACATTTTACATTATAGTAGAAGGAAGAACGAGTAACATCTTAAAAATTGACACTTAAATTTTTAATTGTAACTTTTTTGTAAGGTTTCAAGTTACACATACACAGGGCTACTTAAATCTTAACAGTTCTCTTGTATAGTCTCTTCCTCTACTCCACCAAAAATTAGAGCTAAAAAGAAGCATTAAATGGATTAAGTTAGAAAACCATAAATAAAAATTTCATCCATGAAATATTTAGAATCCTAAATGTTTATAGAACATAATTAGACCCTAAATAATTATTGGAATATAATAAACCACAATACACTATCCAAAATATACTCAACTATTCTTTTATAGCATATCAAACTTCTATTATCTTCAATGTTCCCTTCCCCACTTAGCAGTGTGCTAGCTTTAATTTACATTTTTTCATTGGTAAATAACCAACTACATATCCACCTTCCCCCATCATATTAACTTAAAAAAACATGGAACTGGGTCAATTGAGTGTATCCAAGGTGGTTGGGAGGTTTTAATGATAACCTCCCCACGCTGATTCATGGGTATCCTGAAATATGTTGTATTATGTACCTTTGTCTTGAATTAATCCAAAAGAAATCAATTTAAAAAAACCTTGAATTGAGTATGGGAGGGATGTCTATTGTTGTCCAGGGACTAGTGGTTGTCATAGTACTAGTCCCTCATAATGAAAAGAACTTGACACATATGAAACCAATATTAAACATAAATAAATAACATCAAGTGTAAGTATATTTATAACTAAGTCCAAAATTTTCCCATATGTTGATTGGGCCCACAAGTTTTCATAAACAGTCTTTTAACTGTTAAGAGTACAAAAAATCTCTTCCCAACTACAAAACATATAAAACTATAAATAGTCCCAAAATGGTCTAATCAACCAGTACAAGGTACCCATCACTTCAACCCCCAGTGAACTGAATTGGAGTGAAGTATCCCAATGCACATTCATACATGCACGTAAACAAATGTGATGGATGCCAACCATAATTGTTGGGTTGTTTAAAAATTCAACCCACTAGGTTTAATAAGTGACACCCAACCCATTAAATTCAATAAATGAAGCCTAACCCATTAAATTATCCATTAGATAGATAAAAATCACAAGGATCAACTATAACAAATTCCCAACCATTGGATCACATCCAAATCAATCCAGAACACACATTCAAATTTGAGAGATTGCAATCCATGTAAATCCTTATTAACAATAAAATTCAATAAAAAATAAACTATAAAAGAAGTTCAACCCTTGTTGAAATTGCATTTTTAACATTCAAACTATTCATCATCCCTGGAGACATACCATCAGAGAGAATGCACAATATATTTAGGTAATATACTCCAGTTTTGAACAGTTTTTTGTATAGGTTACCTATTTTAGTTTTTGAATAATGAAATTAGGTTATTTATCACAATATGTGTTCGAATTTTTATCACATTTATTATTGAAGTAAAAATAGCCAGCAATGAGCAATGTGATACCTGCAATGAAATTTGTCATGGTAGATTTGTTCATTTGTCACCATTTCCATAATTTTATTATAACAAAAAAATTTGTAAAATTCCTTTTGACATTCGTGTATTATTCCTATGAATCATAAGGGTTCCAAGACTTCATAAACTTCAATATACTGTGTAGTTATCATAGCTTCATGTGAACCCTGTATTCCATTTTCAATAAAATCAACCCAATCCTGTTTTTTTTTTTAAATCCTCAACTAATAATATGATCTACTCATAATTTGACAAGATAGTTTTAGGATTTTGAATTTTCCCAACTTTTTCACTCATTGGTTCAATTGAATGGAGGATAAAATATGAAATAATAACATATTTTATGTTAGAGGTGGGATAATAGCTTGAAGTGATATCCAAAGAGTATTTGGCACCTTCCTTCACAAGTAGGATATTTTTTTAGATGCACAAAGTGACTTCTGACCATGGTGATACACGGGAATTCATAGAATTCCCCTTTCTCCTCCCACAAATTTTTCATCACCAATGATAAATGGTTGACGAAAGAAATTAATCACAAAGTAACTATTTTTTATTTTTCACATTGCTCTATTTTGTTTCAATTACTTTAGCCCAATTCATTTCTTCAATTATAAATATTTCAATAACAATTAATACTTCCAATTATCAATAGTAATTGAAGATAGAACAATAAATGCAATGATAATAGGAGAGAATCAACACATCAACAAGAGACACCTATTTGGTCAAAGACCAAGGAAAAACCCCACAAGGGGGAAAACCCTTTGAATTTATTCTTATATTAGATTGTCATAAAAATTTCAGTAGAAAGTACAATAAGCCCAAATCCATAAATGACAATCAAAATCAAAGTATTAACTTTTTCAGCAAATCTACTAACAAATATTCAAAATATGTGCAAATAGTTAAGTTAATGCAATAAAAAATACCCGCGCACTTTCTATTCAACCCTTCGAAATTCTTGTTCAACCTTCACAATTCCTATTCACCCTTCGCACTTCCTATTCAACCTTCACAGTTCTTGTTCACACTTTGCAGTTATTTTTCAACCTTCACACTTCCTGTTCAATCTTTGATTTTAGATAGAATGAAACTCCAAAAAGAAGAAGAAAATATATGTGATGATGATGTCCAAATGAGATTGAGGTCACTTAAATTAATATGCTTCCAAGGGTGTCCAAATTTCTTTGGGTTGAACTGATCAATTCTGAATATGTAGGATTTTATTCATAAATACACGTTCCCTTATCCAAATTGAGTACTTCAATAGTAAAAATTGTAAATTTAGTACTTTCTTGAAAAGAGGAATCTTGTCCCATGGTTGGAATTTGTCACTTAGTTACCAAAATTAACACTCCCTCTCATCTAGGGAGAAATTAAAGCTACATCATGTCATGTGTATCATGTCTTCATATCATGTCCCATCTCTACTCAACTCTATCTGCTAAAAAAATCTTGAATCTAAAGAAGAAGAATTGGGGAGCATTAGCTACCACCCTCTATAATGTCGAAGAGTACATATCAATATGAAAACAATATCAGGGGGCACATCTCAACCTGAAACTACATTGAGGAGCACAAATCAACCTGGAATCTCATGGGTGATCTAAACATCTACAACCCCATATTGAGCAATAGGTGATATAGGGAAGCACATCTCAACCCATCCCATTGCCCATTAATCTTCCTAACAATGACCCTAAAGAATCATGTAGTAGAATACCTACATCATAATCATCTTTCCTTGTACACTCTCAATGAATTGGCCAAATAGAGAGTGATAATCCCAACAAACCCAACTTTTGGGTATGATGCCAACTAGGGTATACTCTGAAAAGACCAACATATGGGAGAAACATCTCCAACCATATCGGTAAGTTGTAACATATAGGGGAGAAAAATTATAGAGAACCCTCAACCCCAGGATCTCTCCATCTCAATTCCTCACCCTGGGAGCTCAGATAGAGTGGGGGATTTGGTTCAGTGTTCTCGATCAGTGATGCCCCTTATTAGGATGGGTCACATCCATTAGTCCAAGTTTCTCTCAGAAGACCATAAATTCCCTTTCGGTAAAGCCCTGGTGAGAATATCTGCAATATGCTCATCTGATGATATATGATGGAGTATAAAGACTCCTCTATGCATCGTGTCTCAAATGAAATCTCAGACTAAGTGTGATTGTCCCATGCAAATATCTCAAAATTTTTTTGGTAGCAATCCAATTTTCATGGAGAGGCTCAGTCATAAGTTGACTTAACGTGTTATGTTAGGTCCCTATTTTACTAGTGTAGTCCCTTATTATTGTTAGTGTAGCCCCCTTATTGTTATTGCTATACCCCTGTAGTCCCCATATTTTTATTATTGTGGCCCATAAAATCTCATTATTGATATTGTTGTGCCCTTACATTATTATTGTTAGGTCGGCTAGGATTATATTGTGACCCCATGGACTCCTATATATAGAAAGGAGGTTTTTTAATTTGAATCATCCAAAAATTGTTCATTTATGTAATGTAAATCAGGTTTCCCCCTAGAAGTGGCTGATTTCTAAGGCATTGATCTCTCTTTCCTTCTATTTTTGGAGCTAGTTTCATAATATTTGGTATTAGAGCTTTGGATTCTAGGGTTTCACAACTTCAAACAGGCCATTGTCATATTTTTTCTATAACTTTTTTTCTAAGAAGTTTTAGAAGCTAAATAAAAACCCATTTGCAAAGAAATCCGAAGGAACTTTGTGTAAAAATTTCAGATCTTGGTTCACAATGTTGTCGAAGATATGATATGTGGAAGTTAGGGTTTGTGCACGCTCCTAAATTTCATCTCAAAGAAGTGACCTTGGTAAAATCATCATAACTCTCTGTTTGAGCATTGGATTGGAATTCTATAAGAAGTGGCCAAAATTACACAGACTTTAGTTTCCTTTCTATCAATTTCAGAACCAAAGGAGGAAACAATGACACACGGCATGCCGTAAAATTTCGCTCTATTGAACTAGTCCATAATTAGGTCATTGTGGGAGATTGGGCATTAACTTTGCCTTGAAGAATCCAAATCGGGTCAGACTTGTGGCATTGGAAATAATATTCATAGGGCTACTAAAGGACTGAAGATAAAATCTTGGTGATCTGAAATTACATAGATACATGAGTTTCAATATCGAGCTCCTCAAACGCAAGAAAAATGTGTGTATTTTTTTTTAATTGCATGAGTCTTGTTTTAAAAATAAATTTGAAGTGATTCCAATGGAATATTGAAGAATAGATATCAGTATTGGGTTATAAAATGGCCCCTAAAAATAATTCAACAACCATTAAGCTATCAAAACTCTCTACTATGACTCATGAAGAGGAAGAATTGCAACATTATATTTCAAAATTACAAGAGCAAGTGCAACAAATTTCGCTCTCGTAAAGAGTAACAAAAAATGAAATGGAAGCTAAGATGGATGGTTTGAAGAAAGGCATGGAAGCTAAGATGGATGGTTTGAAGAAAGGCATGGAAGCTAAGATGGATGGTTTGAAGAAAGGCATGGAAGCTAATATGGATGGTTTGAATAATGGCATGGAAGCTAAGATGGATGGCATGGAAGCTACGATGGGTGGCATGGAAGCTAAGATGGATGGGATGGACGAAAAAGTGAAAGGAAACATGGAAGACATGAAGAATTATATAAAACAATACATGGAAGATTTGAAGGAAGGTTTGAAAAAGTTGATACAAGAAATTATTCCTAATGGCAAAAAGGTAGTAGAGGAAACTTGTGATGAGAACAAAATAAATGTTAATCATGATTACATAAACTCTAATGTTGGATTGAAGACCCACCATATTCCAAAGATCGATATGAGGAGGTTTGATGGAAAGGATCCTATAAGATGGATACTACAGATGGATCAATATTTGATCTCCATAATGTGCAAAAAACATAAAATGTATGCATTACAACTTTATATTTAGAACAAAATACATTTGTATGGTATCGATGGCTTTTCTTTCATAAAAAAATTGTCACTTGGTCAATTTTTACAGAGGAAATGATAGCACATTATGAGGATACAAAGAGAAAAAACTTCTTTAGCCAATTGATAAATATCAAACAAAAGGGTTCAATGGTGGATCACATTGAGGACTTCCAAAAATTGAATATAAGGGTAACTAATATTTCAGAGGAACATGGGATTGATGTCTTCATAGGGACTTCAAAGGATAACATCCAACATGAGGTTCACCTTTGGGAACCCGACTCATTGGACAAGGCATTCAGGTTCACAAGAAAAATTGAAAGTAAAATTATGGCAACAAGGAACCCTACCACTCACATCTATAAATATGGAAGTGTTGCTACTCCTAGACTTCCACAACCTATAAGGTTGACACCACAAAAATTGGAAGAAAAAAGAGAAAAATGGATTTCCTACAGTTGTGATAGAAAATACACTCAAGGTAATAAGTGTGTTGAGAAGAAATTATTTTACATATATTGTGAAAAGGAGGAAGAAAATGAACAAGAAACTTCAAAAGAAGAGGATATACACCAGGAACCAACCCTAGAGAAAGAAAAAATGATTCCTACCATATCCTGTAATGCATTGGCATGAATTACCACTCCTCAAAATCTCAAGATATAAGGACATATAAAGAAGAAAAATTTAATAGAGTTGATTGATTCAGGTAGTACCCATAATTTTATTCATTTTAAGGTAGCCAAGGAATTGAATTTCTTCTTATACCCAACACCAGAGTGTCAAGTGATGGTTGCAAATGGAGAAACTATAAATTTCTCTAGAAATTTCCATAATATCAAGCTAACCATGGGGGAATATGTATTGAATAGTTCAATGCTTTCCATTCCAATGGGAGGTGTTGATGTTGTACTAGGAGTACAATGGTTACAATATTTGGGGACGGTAGCTTTTAATTTTCAAGAACTTTTCTTGAATTTTTTTTTGGAAGGAAAGGAATTTGAATTACTAGTCATCGCAGGGAATCTAGGAAAGATAATAAGCTCTAATGTCATGAAAAAGCTTCTGAAGAAAGAACAATGAGGAGTAATTGTACAATTATGCTCACTAGAAGTTTCAACATCAAAATCATCTATTTCTCTATATCTCCAAAAAGTATTGGACAATCATTCCAAGGTGTTTGAAACTCCCAAAGGACTCCTACCTATTCATGATCATGGTCATGCTATTCACTTGATTCCAGGAAGTGTTCCTCCAAACATCAGGCCTTACAGATATCCTTATGTCCAAAAGAGAAAAATTGAACGTATGATTGCAAAAATGTTAGAGGTTGGTATAATTAAACCTATTCAAATTTATTTCTATGCTCCAATAGTATTGGTGCACAAGAAGGAAGGATCATGGTGCATGTGTCTAGATTATAGGGAGCTCAATAAGCTCAATATTAAATATAGATTTCACATTCCTGTGATAGATGAATTATTGGATTAATTACATGGAGAAATTTATTTTACGAAGTTGGATCTCTGTTCAGGATATCATCAAATTAGAATGAAGAACGAAGATATTCCGAAAACAACATTTCAAAATCATGAGGGTCATTATGAATTTTTGGTCATGCCTTTTGGCCTTAACAATGCACCTTCTACATTTCAAGGGTTCATGAATTCCATTTTCAAACCCTTCCTTCGAAAATTTGTGTTAGTATTTTTGGATGATATACTAATCTACAATAGGTCTTGGAAGGATTATGTTCAACATGTTGACAAGGTGCTCAAACTATTGGAGGAGAAACAATAATATGAGAAAAACTACAAATGTTTCTTTGGAGTACAAGAAGTGGAAGATCTGGGTCATATTGTATCTCAAGAGGGTGTTAAGGTGGAGCCTAAAAAAATTAAATCCATTAAGGAATGGAAAGTCCCCACAACCACAAAGAAATTGCGAGGATTTCTCGGGTTAACAGGTTATTATCGCAAGCTTGTTAAGAATTATGGGAGAATAATAGCACCTATAAAAACATTATTGAAGAAAGATGCATTTTCATGGACTCCTGAAGAAACCAGGGCCTTTGAAAATATTAAAGAGGCAATGTGCCAAGCACCGGTCTTAGCTACAACAGACTTCGCAAAGACCTTTATTGTGGAATGTGATGCCTTAGGAAATGGAATTGGTGTTGTTTTAATGCAAGAAATAAGACCCATTTCTTTTGAAAGCCGTCCAAATAAAGGAAATTATTTTAAAAAATCTATTTATGAGAAGGAAATTTTGGCAATACTACATGCACTAAAGAAATGATGACCTTACCTAATGGGAAGACACTTCAAGATAAAAAAGTAGCATGATAGTATTAAATACTTTTTGGAACAAATACTATCTTTAGAAGAGTAGCAAAAATGGGTCACAAATATGTTGGGTTATGACTTTGAAATCATCTACAAAAAAACGGAATCTAAATGTTGTTGTAGATGCCTCTCAAGAAAGGATGAGGAGGTGGAAACATTGCTTTGTGCCATTTGTATTATCCAACCAAATTGGATAGCCAAAGCAAGGGGGAAATGGAATAATGACGAAGAAGTGTGGACACTCATTCAAAAGTTGCAGCAAGATCCCAGTACATTTGATACATTTAGTTGGAAAAATGATTCCTTATGGTACAAAGATTACTTATATCTTTGTAAGAATTCCCAACTAAAACAAAATATTCTTTTTGAATTGCACACCTCTCCCCTAGGAGGACACTCAAGATTTTTAAAAACTTACAACATGGTTAAGAAAGATTTTTTTTGGGATGGCCTTATATATGATATTCAAAAGTTTGTGGCAAAATGTTTGGTTTGCCAGCAAAATAAATTTGAGACAATTAGTATCCCAGGTCTCATAGATCATCTTATCATCCTCAATCCGATGGGAAAACTGAGATAGTAAAAAAAAATTTGGAAGGATATCTTCGTTGTTTTGTATCAAATAAAAAAACAAAATGGGTCAAGTGGTTATCTCTGGTTGAATGGTGGTATACCACTTCCTTCCATACTGCATCATCCACCATCCATAACATCATCTTTAAGATAAAATTCTAAGGTTCAAGTAGTGGAAGATCACATCGAACATCAACAACAAGTTCTTCAACTCTGTAAGGATAACCTAAAATTGGCACAAAATAGAATGAAACAACAGGCAGATCAACGTCGCAGCGAGAGACTTTTTGATGTAGGAGACTAGGTATTTTTATTCCTACAACGATAAAAACAAATGTCCCTCAAGAAATCTAAGAAGGATAATAAATTATCGCCAAAGTACTATGGTCCTTACAAGATGTTGCAAAATATTGGTAGTATGGCATACAAATTGGAGCTTCGTGCTTCTTCCCTAGTACACCCATTTTTCCATGTTTCATGCTTAAGGAGGTTTATAGGTGAAAAAATTCCAGTTCAAACAATATTGCAAGAAATTGATGAGGAAGGAAAAATCATATTGGAACATGAAGCAGTCAAGAAACAAGAACTCGACAATTGTTGGGTACCAAATATTTATACTTTTCTCTTCTATTTTCACCCACCTTTCTACTTATTTGTATCATTAATTGTTCTAAACACATGAGGTAAATCCCTTCCCACTTTCTTATATGGAATGTTTGATTAATGAAATAATAGTCGTGGATATTTTACCTATGCAAGTATTAACTTCGTTATTTCCACAGATTCGACAAGTAAAGGGATCACATCTGCAAGTCACGAAGCAACTCCAAATTCTCAGCATTATCTCAATATGTTGTAACAGCACAACAGACTCCAACTTACCCCAGATCTATTTCAGGAGTTTCATGGTTTTCTCTCGGAAACTAGTTGGTTATTATAACAATTGTATATTTGTAGATATTTAGTTGTCATATGGGAAAGACGGTTTTCCTGAACATTTGTATAAGAAAGGCCTTAGGGCTGTGAATCGGGGTTAAGCGTGAAGAGACCGATATTGTAATAGAAGTATTTAAATCAATTGAATGCACATCGTTTTATTGTTTTATTTGTAAGTTGTGAGTTTACCGCAATCCTAATCAGAAATTTGGGCCCACTCTTCTGATCAGGTGTTGTGTTATTTCCCTTTGTTGATTTCGTATTTCTGTTTTTTATTATAACTTTTGTTCCAGTATGATTCTGTAATTGTTTTGAATGCCTTTATAATTTTGAAATTTATCTTTAATTGTTGTTACAGTATTTTTTCTTATTTAAATTATTAAACCTATGTTCAATAGTGGATTATGTTATTGCTCTTGCATATACTGTGCTCATTAGTCTTGCAATAGCCAACGCACCCGGATTGGTAATTAATGTGGAAAAGAGTTTGAATATTTTTTCACACTTGGACACCAAAATTTTGGCGCCATTACCAGGGAAGGCTAACAAGGTGCAAGAACATGATTTGCAGTTGATCTAGGGATCAATCTCTCGCCTTAGGGAGGGAATTCATTACCCTGCTCTAAGTCTTGACCGTAGTGTTCTTTTTTTCTTTTGCTCTTTCATTGTTCTGTTTTTCTTTTAGTTTCTATGTTTTTCTTTTAGAACCAATCTCTCGTCTTGGGGAGGGAATTTGTTACCTTGCTCTGAGACCTGAGCGTAGTATTCTGCTATTATGATTTTTGATTATTTTTCCTAAGGGCCAATTTCTCATCTTGGGGTGGGCATTTGATCACCCTACTCAGGTCCTAAACTTCAAGTTTTTTTTAAGGTTACTTGATTCTCTTTTTGAACTCACACTCTCGTCCCAGGGAGGAAACTATTTTTCCTTCTCTGAGTCCTGAGCACTTATGCTATTTTAATGATTTCTTCCCACCAATTGTATGAACAAATATCTGAATAAGATGGTCAGAGGAAGACCCCTAAATAAAGGAAGGGATCTGGGAAGGAACATGTATATCCAGGAGATCATCGCAAAGTCTGAATCACAAGCATATTCTCATGTTGTTGTCAGGGTAAGGGTTCAAACGATGTCCGAAGGGCAATCAGTTGAGAAACCAGCACCATCCACGGTACCAAAGGAAATTCTTTCAACATCAAGAGGAATAAATAAGGTATTAGTGGAAGAGATACCCCTGCTTCCAGAAGAGGGGGAATAAATAGCAAGCAGTGGGTTAGAAGAATTGACCAATTCCAATTGGAAAGAAGAACTCCTGAAGGAGTTTGTGTCACCACGGGACCAAGGGAGTGTCATGAAACCTCCTGCAGTTGAATCACCCCAATTATCAGTTGCAAGAACCAGTTGAAATCTCGGGTGAGTATTGGAGGATATTCATGGTACCTACAAGTTCCTCTATTGATTTTCCAATTCGAAACATTATAGGAGATGCACCAATGAATCCCATTCCTTTAATAGCTCTGCCTAATTTTCATGTGCTTTCCTCTGAAGACCCCAATACATTCCTCTCCAAATTTGACATTGTCTGTCAAGGGTATGATTATATCTCTGATGCTCAGAAATTAAAAATATTTCCTACTACTTTAAAAGGGACATCACTATGATGGTTCTTGGGTTTAGGGGGAAGGACTATCTCCTCATGGGATGCGATTAAGGAATTATTTTTGGAGAAATACTAGGATTACTGTAAATCCCGTGACATCAAAGAGGAGATTTTTAAGTTTGTGAAGAAAGAGGACGAGAATATGGAATATTGTGTGGAACAATTTAAATACATATTGCAGAGATCAGGCCATAGTGACATGGACAAAGATATTCTGAGGATCATCCTTCTTCGGGAACTTAGGGAAAATTATCTGCAACTTGTGAACATAGTAGGAAAGGGGGGTGTTTCGAAGGAATACTTCGACACTATATGTGGCCTGTGCATTCAGTGTTCACAAGGGGCTGCAAGAAATGGACAAGGAATTCGGTCATTAAAAACTTCTGGTGGAGGGTTCAGAAAGGCAGAAATTGGAAACCTACTGGATAACCTAAGGACTGATATCCTAAGTACATTATCTTCCCAAATGGACACTTTGCAAGTGAAACAGAAAAAAATGTAGTTGGAGAATACTATAGCTATATTCTGCCCACAGTGAAAAAAGAAGCATTTGCTAAAAGAATTCCCATTAAACACAATTGAAGCCTGCACAATTTGTGAACATACCCATGCAACCAGCTTATTCCCTTCCTTGCCATGATTGAAGGAAATTTTTCAAGGGGCAAGTGAAGAAAATGCAGTAGATCAATTGTACTTCATGGGACCAAAGAAGCCATGGCAACCTCGACAACCAATTATGAATCCAAGTATGCCCCAGGACCCATCTCAATATTTTAATCATTTCAATATGGGTCCCAAAACTATACCTTTTTCACCAATGTGGTCTCAATATCAATATCCCCCCTCACAACAATGGGTTCCCCAGACTAGTTCGAATCCTTCATGGGCTTAGAACTGGCGTGGACCCTCTCCTACTAGACAGTTTCCCCAATCTATGCCACAACAATTGTTGGGCCTTAAAATTGTCATTCACTTCCATTACATTTTCACTTATATTTCCATATTACCACCTTCACTCCACCTCCATTTCATTACATTTACCTTACCATTACCACTATTGGGTTACATTTATTTTTTTCCAAACTTTATTAATTCTTAGCATTTTTAAGTGAATTTGTGGTTAAAAATTATAAAATAATATGCACATACTTATACCTAACAAGTGGAATGAGTTTGTTGCCATGTGTAGGTAAAAATGAAGCTTCCAAAAGACCCTTATGTGGCCTCCTAAGGCCAAATTCGAATTTGGATGGAGAATATCATGGGATCATAAGGATATGTGTCTCATTTCCTATTTCTATTGTAACTCTAAGAAGACATGTGCCTTATCACTTCATATTTGGATTGTAACTCTAGAGATATAGGGAGAGATTCATGGACTCTTATTAATGAGATAGCTTCTCATTTTTTGTATAAATAGGGGAAGCTTTCTCCTATGAAATCATGTGTCAAATTGGAGTTATGCTCAAGCTTTGAATACAGAATTAGGTTGTGGCACCTCACTCATGAATGTTCCTTCATTTTGATTTGGTTTTGTGTACATATGGGGCATCTCAATTTACCATCTCTAATACTTTTAGATCAGCTGCCTAAAATGTGTGAGATTCACTTGCTTTTATAGATTAAATTTTATTTTCTTTCTTAGTATTAGTTTTAGAATGACTATGTAATCTTTGCTTTCTAAAAACATTTCAAAAGGATAGATTTATCTATTTTTCAATTGGATTAATTTTGAGGCAATAAATCTCACAGTTATTTACTTTCATTTCATGTTCTGATATTTAATTTCTTAGATCAAACTATCAATTCATTGTATAATTGAATGTTCCTAAAATATCAGGCCAAGAAGGTGACTTGTCATACTTCCAAATTGGGTGATTGAATGTTAAATCTATGCAATCATTGAGCTTTGCTTTTACATGCTTTTACATTTCTTTCTAGATTTAGATCCTCATTCAATTGTGTAATCGGGTGTTCTTAAAGATCAGGCCAAGAAGGTGATTTATCATACTTCCAAATTGGGTGATTGAATGTTCAATCTATGCAATCATTGAGCTTTGATTTTACATGCTTTTACATTGTTTTCTAGATTTAGATCCTTATTCGATTGTATAATTGGGTGTTCTTGAAGATCAGGCCAAGAAGGTGACTTATCATACTTCCAAATTAGTTGATTGAATGTTCAACCTATGCAATTATTTAGTTTTTCCCTTTGCATGCTTTAATTTCTTTCCTAGATTTAAAGACTAAAGTATAATTGGTTGCTTATACATCATCTCAAGAGGGTGATTCTATCATACTTCCATATTGGATGTTGGAGTGATTGAACATACCTTAGTTGTTTTTATTTACATGCTTTAAAATTCTTTCTTAGATTAAAATTTCAATGCCTTCAAGTGTGATTGTGCGCGCTATATTTTATTTTGAATTTGTTTTCTTTCTTTTCATTACTTGATTTCATAAGTTACTTGAATTTCATTTTCATTATTTCATTTCATAGATTAGATGAATTGGTTTTCGTTATTTTGTAGTTATATTGATCTAAACTGAATGATAATTTCAAGCACATATAGTGCACGCATGCTTCACAAGCTTACGAAACCCTCAAGTTGACAAATTAAATGAAAAGAAATTATTTTTCCTCAACAACAGCAAATTCCAACAAAATAACCCTCTTAAACTTCCATCATATATCATTTCTATCGCAGGACTTAATGATATAAACTTACCATCTGGGTGGGTAGTGAATGCTCCAACTTCACCTATTATCATAGAACAAATTGACAGTGAAGTTATAGAACCAGAACTAGTAATAGTTGGGGATAAGATAGACCAAAACATGATAAATCAAACACATCCTTGACTTCTTCTTAAGTAGGGCCATCTAGTTACTCCACCATATCCTGAAAGATTGACCCTGAGTAAACAAAGCCCTCAATAATAGTTTGACTTCCTGGGATAATTACAAAATATTTTCGCTAAAATACCCCTACTTCAAACTATGAGGGATGTACCTATATATGCAAAAAATCTCAAGGAATAGTGTTCTAAGAAACCTGGGAAGAAACCAAAGGATCTGTTAACCACTCATGTTATGGGTAGACTATCAGACACCATACTCGGAAAAACTATGCCTATAAAATATGGAGACCTAGGGAACCCAATTCTAATGGTACAAATCATCGGGGTTGAAATCCCAAATGTACTGGAAGATTTGGATGCTACCATAGATATCATTACCTATGAAACAATGAATGCATTAGGTCTCAAAAAAATTAAGCCAACCCCTACTATCTTGGAATTAGTATATATGTCTATAATTAAACCGATAGGGAAGTTGGAAGACATTACTATTTCGGTGGACTCATGGCACTATCCCATGGACCTCCTTGTATTACAGACATGATCCCCAGTCATTGGTCATCCATTGATCTTAGGAAGACCTCGGCTCACAATCATAGATGCCCATATTGGGTGTCAATCTAGACATATGATTATATCAAATGGAACAGTTACAAAGAATCTCACTCTCTACCCTCCTACGGAACCCAACCCATCTAAGAAACTATTAGCCAAATGAAAACCTCTGCTAATGGAAGAGTTAAAACCTGGAAACAAAGAATTTATACCAATCCTTACCATTGGGCAGGCCCTTCAATTCAAAACAGAAATTGAGGATGATGCCATTAACACTTTTATTAATGATCCCTGTTTTGTTTCCGATTCAACTTGTCAAATTTTAGAGTTTACCATGAGCTGTGAGACACAAGAGAATATTGAACCAGAAGATGAAATTGAAGTCATTCTTGTAAATTCATCTCATGATAGTATTCTGATTGAAATTGAACCAGGGAAGACACTCAATATCAACCCGAATATGTCAGAATCCCAGAAAAAGCAGCTCTTAAAATTCCTTCAAGACCATTGAGAATATTTCGCCTGGGATTATACCAACATGAAGGGGATCCCTGTTAGTTTATGTACTCATAATATTTATACTAAGGAATATTTTCATCCTATGAGACAGCCCCAACAGAGAATGAATCCTGCTCTAAAAAACATTGTCAAAGACGAACTGCAGAAATTACTGGATGTAGGTTTTATTTACCCCATCTCAGATAGCCAATGGGTGTCTCTGCTAGTTATCATTCCCAAAAATAATGGTAAATGACATATCTACGTACATTATAGGGAACTAAAGAAAGCAACTCAAAAAGATCACTTCCCTTTGCCATTCATTGACCAAGTCCTGGACACCCTGGCTGGGAAGCAGTTCCTCTCTTTCCTAGATAGGTTTAGTGGGTATAATTAGATCCAGATAGCCCCAGAAGACCAAGATAAAACAACTTTCACATGCCCATGGGGGACCTTTGCATACAGGGTTCTCCCATTTGGTCTGTGTAATGCACCTGCAACCTTCCAGAGGGAAATTCTTTGATTTTTTTCTAATTTAGTCAATGACAGTGTTGAAATATATATGGATGATTTTACTCCATATGGGAATTCATTTCAAGAAGGATTAGCGAATCTAGAAAAAGTACTCGAAATATGTAAGCAGACCCATGTATCTCTGAGTACAGTCAAATGCCATATGATGACAGAAGAAGGAATAGTATTGGGACATTTGCTCTCAGATGTTGGAATTCGAGTTGATCCAACCAAGGTAGAGGTAATACTACACTTCCACGTACCTAAGACACCCACACAAGTACATAGCTTTATCGGTTGTGTTGGTTATTACAGACATTTTATAGAATTTTTTTTCTAAAATAGCACATCCACTTTTTCAATTGCTAACAAAAGATGCAGAATTTTTGTGGACACAGGAATGTGAAGCAGCTTTCATGAAAATCAAGGGACTGGTTTGTGAAGCTCCGATCCTTTGAGGACCTGATTAGGCATTACCATTTCACATACATGTTGATGCCTCTCAGACAGCAATAAGAGCAATCTTAGGACAACAAGTAGACAAGACACCATATGCAGTTTACTACGTCATCAAGAATTTAATTCCTGTTGAGTTGAATTACACAGTGACTAAAAAAGAATTCCTAGTTGTCATCTATGCTATCAACAAGTTCCAACACTACATCATCGAGTATCCTACTTTCATACATACTGATCATGCAGCAATAAGGTATTTGATGAATAAACCTATCACTCCTGGTCGCATTACAAGATGGTTGCTATTACTTCAAGAATTTGATATCACAATAGTAGACAAACTAGGAAAACATAATGTAGTTGTTGATTTTCTATCTAGAATGGATAATAATGATGAATGCACACCTATAGAATATAGTTTTCCCGATGGGAATATTTTTGCAATTTCTACTAACCATCCGTGGTAGACAGATATTTCTAACTATCTTGCTACAGGGAAGGTGCCTCATCATTTTTCATACAGGTAAAAGCACAAAATTATTCATCACAATGCCCAATATTCCTTAATGGAAGGGTACCTCTTTCATACAGGAGACGATAAGCAAATTCGGAATTGTTTATCTGAGGATTATATTTATGAAGTGTTGAAGGCTGCCCATGATGGCCCTTGTGGGGGGGAATTTTTCAGATAAAAGAGCAAGCCATAAGGTGTTATAAATGGGATATTACTGGCCTTCTATCTTTTGGGATGCGCGAAATTATGTCCAGAGGTGTGATAGTTGCCAGCACATGGGGAAGCTTGATCGATCTGATGAAATGCCTTTTCAGCCAAAGGTATTCCTTGAACCTTTTGAGAAATGGGATATCGATTTCGTTGGGTGCTTCAACCCACCCTCCCAGAAAAAGGTTCAAATTTTGGTCTGCACCGATTATGTGACTAAGTGGGTAGAAGCCAAAGATGTTACGAAAGCAACAGAACAAACGATTTCAGATTCTTTATTTGAAGAATTTTTTGCTCGTTATGGTACTCCAAGGGAGATTTTTTCGAATGGAGTACAATTTACATCACACATGATAGAAAGGCTTATGCAGAAATATGGGGTCAAGCATAGGGTGACATCTCCATACCACCCCTAGGCGAATGGACAAGTGGAAAGCACAAACAAGATATTGGAGAATATCTTGACAAAAAATATGGCATACCATCATCGGGATTAGGCTCAAAAACTGCCTGAAGCTCTCTGGGCATACAAAACAACATGGCGGAACACAACTGGATTTTCACCATTCAAGCTGGTTTATGGGAAATCTCTGTTGTTTCTAATATAATTTGAAATTAGTACGCTTAGAACAGCTCTTGATGTAGGTTTGGATCTGTCAGATGCTCAGAAACAGTGACTGGCTCAGCTTAATGAACTAGATGAAATCTTTTCAATGGTAGTCTCGAGGACTACTGCTATTCAACAACAGAGGATGAAATGGCACGATAATTTTATCAAAATCAAGGTGTTTCATAGGGGAGATTGGGCATTACTTTATGACTCCTACTTTAATGATATTAAGGGAAATCTTTGCACTCACTAGATGGGACCTTATGAGGTGGATTTTGTATTTGATAATGGAACAGGTAGGCTAATCACAATTGACGACATACGTGCTTCTTTTGTAGCAAATGGACATCGCCTGAGACTATATTGTCGCCCAGCCTCTAAGGATGCTTTCATGAAACATCTCTCTGAGAAATCCGGTCTGAAG
Organism: Pinus albicaulis; assembly: GCA_034641835.2. Taxonomy (NCBI): domain Eukaryota; kingdom Viridiplantae; phylum Streptophyta; class Pinopsida; order Pinales; family Pinaceae; genus Pinus; species Pinus albicaulis. Next base: position 133,092 of record JAXQQM020066007.1, on the reverse strand, counting down.
GTTATCAGTGTAGAGAACTCTTCCTCTGCATCCTTGCTCTATATATATATATATATATATATATATATAATATTGTTACTATTTATTTGTTGTCTTTTTGCAGGAGTTACTACTAAGGAGTAATGTTGTAGAGCTTGAAAATTTCCGAAGTATTGGTTTTGTTACTCCAGATGCTATTACTTCAGATGTTTCTACTTGTGATGCTACTACTAGATGTTGTTACTCCATATGTTGTTACTTTGGATGTTGTTACTCAAGATGCTGCTACTCGTGATGCTATTATTCGATGATGTTACTCTGCCTGCATCATTACTGCGTCATTATTCTACCAACCATCACTTCCTCGAGGTAGGGCGCTAGGTATTTCTCCATTCAACTCTTATGAATTCAATTAAATATTCCATAAATAAGAAATTTATGCAGCACACAACTACTTTTAAGTTTTTTTTTTTGGGGGGGGGGGGGTTCCTTCATAACTAAATGATGATGTAATGATTATTCCAAAGTCATTATTACAACTTCGTGTTGTTGGTACACCCTACAATCCTTACCATATTCTGTATAATCATTAAATATGTATTAGGATCAACAACATGCACATGTTTCCAATCGATCAGTCCTTTCCAACTCATGTGGAATAATTACTATCCCATCCATTGCACTTACCATACTTTTCTATGATTTTCTTCATTTCACAAGAAATCACCTGTCGTATTTACCGTTATTTCACCTCATTTTTCACCATGTTGTTTTTTCCAAATTCAGTAGCCACCACTCTTTCCAATGGTCTGCTTTTTCCAAAGTGTTGTTACATTCTCTACATGATGGGCGGAATGGTTGTGCAGCATGAACCCGAAGATACAATCTTGTTCCGTAGAAATGCAGATGTGTGGCAAGTTTTTGTCAATGTAGGATGGGATATCTACATTAATATATTGCAGGGATTCGATAAGGGAATCACGATGGAGTTTGTGCTAAATTTGAATGAGAATTGTTCTCGGGTCAGAGGATTAGAAATTCCTGTCATAGAAGAAGTCATTGTGGAAGTTAGCAAGCTAAGAAAATAAGGACAACAATGGTTTTCTCGGATAATTCCCATCCCTGAGTTTCATGAACTGTTTTTGCAGGTAGGAGAAAGCATTTTTCAATATGGGAGAGGGTATGAGTGCAAATATATACCATATCCATGGAATGAGGTAGCAGGCTTTGTGATGAAATACATAACCTGCGAAGGACGAGCCACAACTTTGTTCAAATACCATTTCAAAATCCTGGCTCACCTTCGATTATTGCAGGCACAGGTTCATTCCTTAAACATGCCTTTCTTTTTATTAAAACAACTTCAACACATGGCACAATCTGCTTGGCATTCGTGCTAGGTGCTGACAATCCTCTCCAATCATGGAATGGTTCATTAGTTGGTCATGCATGCAATAGTTTGATTTCAAGTTTCTTGGGTAGTACTTTGTGGGTCATCGGAAGAAGAGATAGTAGCTAATATTGCTACTAGAGAGGACGAACCAATACCTTCAGCTGATTTATCAGAAGAGAAAGATTCAGAGGAAATGGAGATAGATCATGAAGAACCGAAAGAAATGGAAATGGAGGAGACATTTGGTGATACAGTCGAGGCTGCCACACAAGAAACATCCTCGCCTGAGGAACCTACAAATGAAGGAATCATGGGTATAAGGAATGAAGTTGAGACAGTCCTATAGTCATTAATTTCATTAATGAAGAACAGGAAGGAGGAACACCAACTAGAGGGATGACAAGTGATGTTGTTATGCAAGAAACATCATCACCTGCTCAAGCAGATATGAATATCAAAATAGGTAGGGGTGTCACACAAGAACCAACCCCAACTCATTTAGAACAGGAAGACAGAGAATAAATGTCTCGCGAAGTTGAAACTACTCCACAAGAAATAGTATCGACCACAGGAGAGGAAGCAATACACGAAGGATAGGAGGACAAAAAGGAAACGATCCTCAAAGTTGACATTGTTCCACAAGAACCAGTGTCGAATCCAATTGAATAAGAAATGCATGAAGGAGACTCAGCCCAAGTAAGAAACGAGGGCGATGAAGGTATTCCCCATTCACCTTTTCAGTCTATGATGCCTAGAGGAGCAAAGGGGTTTTTCTCTTCCCAACGATTAATGGAGGAGATCGTTGTCCCACCAGTACTGTGGTTCGTCGATTCAGGGAAATATGTGACTGATGTCAATCCATCAATTGTTGATTCTGAAGAAGGACATCCAGAGGCTGAAAAGGGAGAAGGAAATTTTGTGGAAACACCGGAGCATATAATAGTCGATGAAAGCACTGACCAGGTGACAGAATTTTCTCCTGAAGAAAGGGAACCAAGTAAGAAAGACCTAACATAAAAACAAGTTGATGAAATTAATAGCATTCCACCGCCTCCTGAACCTAATGCAGACCCAAGAGATGAATTTATTGTCAAGCAAGAATGTATATAACAATGTGAAAGTAGGAGACTACCTCTCAAGAAAAGGTATCAACTTCAGTTTAATGAAACCATGCGATTGAAAAAGGAATTTCGGAAGCTAAGAAAGAAATTATCTTAGTTGAAGAAGAAGGTAAAAATATATAAATGGAAGGAAATAAAACCTAAAATTGAGGTCTCCTGTATAGCTACACAGACTAGTCTGATTGAACATATGATTGAAGCCCAAGAATTCTTCTTGGAACCTAAAATTCAGAAATGGAAATCTGTTGCGAATGAACATAAGAAGGAGACAAATCGGGTTCAAAAGCAGGCTACCAGTATTGTTACGGGGTGTATAGACCAGTTAGATAGAGCACGAAAGAGGTAATAAAAACAATAGGATAAGATAAAGGAGTTAGAAGAACAAGTGCAATTGCTGCAATCAGATAAGGAGAAGATGTTTACCTTGGTGCAGCAGGTAATGGCATGTATACCTCCCTCTCATAGTTATGCCTTATTCCTTCATGAAAATTTCTTTTCTTCTTCCTGGAGAGTATATATAAGGAAATTTGTCATGAAATTGAGGATCCAATACAGTTCCTCCGTATTTTGAAAATTCATGATATCATAGGTCAGCACTTAATGTGCGAACTTTACATGCATGGTTATTTCCTGAAGCATGATCAGGCCTTCACCTCCCACACTATCAATCAGATTAAATGGAGAAAGGCCCATGATACGTTTGAAGAAAATCAAGTTACAAGGCCGTTGATGATGAGGAGAGAGCATGGCCATGAAGCAAATATTTATAATAAGAATTTCATCTTTTTACAAATTAAGGGACATAAGGAACATATGTTGGCAACCCAGAAATGGTGTGCTGACCTCTATGTTAGATATATATTATCTTTCTGGGATGAAGCTCTGGATATTTGTCAAAGGAGGTGGATGTTGTCATCATCAGCTGTCAGAGGTCGAGAAACTTTTGGAGCACCCAACTTTTCATGACCATTAGAAAGAGTGTCAGGTTTTGTAGCATGTATTTAGACTGTGGGGTTCAGTGGATGGGACTGAGGTTTCACTTCCCCCTCATTTGGTTGCTAGCAGAACAGTATACTCCTGCATACAATGTCAGCCAAGATTGTTGGAAGGATGTTGTTCTGACAGAAGGATATAAACCCCTTGCAATAGATATGGCCAGAGAGTATGACCTCGCGCAGCTTCATGCCATCCATAGTCATTCCAACCCATATATGAGAAGATGAAAAGCTTCATGAGGACATGTATATAGACTAATTGGGGGGAGATGTTGGGAACCAAATCTGTATACTTTCCTCTTATATTTTCACCCACCTTTCTAATTCTTTGTATCATTAATTGTTCTAAACACACAAGGTAAATCCCTTCCCACTGTCTTATATGGAATGCTCTATTAATGAAATAATAGTCGTGGATACTTTACCTATACAAGTATTAACTCCGTTATTTCCATAGATTCGGCAAGTAAAGGGATCACATTTGCAAGTCACGAAGCAAATCCGAATTCTTAGCATTATCTCAATATGCTATAACAGCACAACATATTCCAACTTACCCCAGATCTATTTCGGGCCTTTCGTGTTTTTCTCTCAGAAACTAGTTAGTTGTTGTAACAATTGTATATTTATAGATATTTAGTTGTCAGATGGGAAAGACGCTTTTCCTGAACATTTTTATAATAATGGCCTTAGGGCTATGAATCGGGGTTAAGCGTGGAGAGATTGATATTGTAGCAGAAGTATTTTTAATCAATTGAATGCACATCATTTTTTTGTTATATTTGTAAGCTGTGAGTTTACCATAGCCTTGATCAGAGAGTTGGGCCCATTATTCTGATCAGGTGCTACGTTATTTCCCTTTTTTAATTTCATATTTCTGTTTGTTATTTTAACTATTGTTGCAGTATGATTCTGTAATTTCTATGAATGCTTTTATAATTCTGCGATTTATCTTTAATGGCTGTTACAGTATTTTTTCTTGTTTTAATTATTAAACCTATGTTCAATAGTGGATTATGTTATTTCTCTTGCATATACTGTGTGTGTTAGTCTTGCAATAACCAACACACTCAGATTGATAATTAATGTGGAAAAGGGTTTGAATATTTGTTCACACTTGGACACCAACAACAGCTATGAAATCAATCAATTTTAGAGCATCTCATCAAGTGGAAGAACTTACCCACTGAAGATTCCACATGGGAGGATGAGAATTTTATACAGAAGCATCCATAACTACTCAAGCATTGAGGACAACACTTTTTTGAAGGAGAGGGGCATATTAGGTCCACTTATTACTAGTGTAGTCCCTTATTTTTGTTAGTGTAGCCCCCTTATTGTTATTGTTGTACCCATGTATTCCCCATATTGTTATTATTGTGCCCTTACATTATTATTGTTAGGTCGGCTAGGATTATATTGTGATCCCATGGAATCCTATATATATAAAGGAGGATTTGTCATTTGAATCATCCAATAATTGTTCATTTATGTAATGTAAATGAGGTTTCCCCCCTCCCCCGCCCCCTTCCAAGTGGTTGATTTCTAAGGCATTGATCTCACTTTTATTCTATTTTGGGAGTTGGTTTCATAATATGTTACCTGCATAGCATATGTCCAGACGGGTGTTAAATAAGAACATCAGAGCCTCAATTAACTGTCTAAACTCAAATTCATTCACTAAAGCGGGTCCTGCAACATCTCCACATAAATTATTGAAATTCATTTCCATCGGTGTCGACCAAGACTTGCATTCTACCTTTCCAAATCTCTCCAATATCTTGACGACATATTTTCCTTATGAAAGGAAAATCTCACCAAGCCTTTGCCACACCTCTAGGCCTAAAAGTAGTGCATAATTCCAAGGTCCTTCATCTCAAATTCATAGGCTAGCTCCTTCTCACACTCGACCATCAAGGGATCACTACCCATCAAAAATAGATTGTCAACATATGAAACCAAAATCAATGGCATACCTTAGACTACCTTGAAGTATATGTTGGGATCGACATTGCTTCTTATGAGTCCAACACTTGTCTCTCATCATCCTGTAATGTGGAATGGATCCACTTTGGATTGTTCTGGTAGGAGGATCACTTGGAAGAGGATCTTATAGATCCATGGGCTCCATGGGATCATCAACAATGTTTGTCTTGGATTTAGGCACGGAAGGAACATCTACAATTTCCATATAGTCATTCTTCTTCTCGAGAAGAGGAGGCGAAGGAAGGTCCCTTGCTTTTCCAAGTGTAGCATGTTCATCGAAAGTTACATCCCTGCTAATTTTAACCTTCCTTTCGCTAGGAATATATATTCTAAATGCTTTATAATTTTCACAATATCCAACGAATGTACCTTTTATTCTTGTGACTTCCAACTTGTTTTTTTTATCCTTCAACACATGAAAATATACAGGGAAACCAAAGATACGAAGATGGAAAACATGAGGCTTGACACCTATGAACACTTATTCGGGGTTCTTGTTTTCCAATGCTCAATGAAGCACCCTATTTTTAATATATACAACAACATTCGTTGCTTCTCCATAAAGAAACTTCGACAAATTTTGATCATGGAGCATGGCATGGACGACTTCTACAATAGACTTGTTATTTCTTTCAGCTGTGCCATTTTGTTTGGGAGTATAGGGCGCAATCCTATCCTTCTTGAAAAAATTGATGAACTCATTTGAAATGTACTCTCCACCATTTTAAAACCTAAATATCTTGATTTTATTCCCTGTTTTATTTTCAACCAAATCTTTGAACTCCTTGAAAATTTCAAATGTTGATCAGTCATCAATGAAAGTGATATAATAGAGATGGACACCAATAAAATGTATCGGCATTGGACCACATAAGTTAGAATGAATGAGATGGAGGATGTAACTTGTCTTGTTTTCACTAGAGGGGAATGGTCCCCTTGTCTTCTTTCCACTAGCACAACTTGAACATACTCCATCATGTTGGGCTTGAACATTGGGAATACCAAAAACCAGATTCTTCAATTTCATAATTCCATCATAATGTAAATCGGCCAATATTTGGTGTCGTGGCTCACTTAGATGATTTTTATCATGCAATAATGCTAGAATAAGTCTTCTAGTAACCCTGTAGATTCCTTGAAATCTTGATCCCAATGTGAATGAATCTCTCATAGGTGATCCAACATTACAAGTAAGAACCTTTCCCCTGATGAAGGAAACCCTCATCCCTTTACTTTATAAAGCAGATATTGATACCAAATTCTTCTTCAATCTTGGCACATACATCACATCATGGAGCACAATAGATTCCCCAAACTCCAAATGGAATTTGGCAGGCCCAAATCCTTTAATGGGATGAGTGGAATTTTCTCCAAGAATAATTTTCAAATTTGACTCCATATCTACCAAATTAGAGAGAAATTATTTATACACAGAGAAATGATGAGTGGCCCCACTATAAAAAAACTAGCTATCTCATGAATCTGGAGGAGAGGAACTAGCCAGGGCATAAATAAGAATATATTCAGATTGATTTCCAACATTACTTTCATACCTGGAGTATCTTGACTTCTTGTGAGGACGACAATATTCTTTATAGTCACTTGGAGCATCTTTTATTCTTATTTCATCTCTTTCATTTTGATCATTCCTCTAGTCGTATCCTCTTCTTTGATCATCAAGCCTATTATTTTTGTTTCTCGTATTGTAGTGTTGACCATTGTTCTTCTCGAGGCAATCTCGAGCATAATTACCCTACTTGTGACAATTGTAGAATTAAATGTGAGTTGATGTTCTATCATTCCTTCTCTTTTCATTTCAAGGTGGAGGATTTCTTGAATTTGATGAACCTTCTTTCCCTTTCTTCTTCTTTTTTTCAGTGATGAATGAAATAGGCTCTCCTTCTTCCTACTTTTCAATCCTTCCTCTTGATATCATCATTGATTCTTCTAGAGTGAGATTTCCAAAAATATCATCAAATGGTGGGAAGGTATTATTGTTTCTTATAGCAGTAATGATGGTTTCCCAAATGGGAGGGAGACCTCTAAGAGTCACAATCACCAATTCCCTGTCAGGCACAGCTTCCCTAGCTCTTTGCAATTGATTTCTAAGATGAGATATCCTCATAATGTAGGATTGCACAAACTATCCTTTGTTCGTATTAATTTATTTGAGTTGATACTTCAAGGAGATAATTTCATTCAAATTTTTGACTTCATACATTCCAGCTATTTTATTATACATGTCCTTAGACTTCCTCAAATTTCCAACAAATGCAAGTAAATTATCTTCTAAACCATCAACTATAATTTTATTTTCTTTTAACTCACCTTTCTTGTACTTGTTCTTGGCAGTAGTGGAAGCATTATGTAGAGGCTCGAGTACTTTTCCTTGAACATATTCCAAAAAATCATAGTTATCAGTTATGATCTCCTACCTGATATTCCATGCAACAAAGTTAGATGAGTCACCAAACTTCTCATGTTCCTTGAAGAGAGAGGCATATATCTTAACTTGATTGGACAGGCTCCTTCATCTTTCCAAAGATTATTATTTCAATGCTTGTCTCCTTTTGGGCTTGTCCTTAACCTTAGTTTTGATACCATGTTAATTTTCACACTGCTCTATGTTGTTTCAATTAATTTGTCCCAATTCAATTATTCAATTAGCAATATTTCAATAACAATTAATACTTCCAATTATCAACAATATTTGAAGATATAACATTAAATGCAATGATAATAGGACACAATCAACACATCAATAAGAGACACCAATTTGGTCAAATACCAGGGGAAAACCCTTTGAAATTCTTCTTTTATTATATTGTCGTAAAATGTTCAATAGAGAGTAAAATGAACCCAAATCCATAAATGATTATCAAAGTCAAAGTATTGACTTGTTCAAAAAATCTACCAACCAATATCGAAAATATGTGCCAATAGTCAAATTAATTAATTAAAAAATACCTGCACACTTCTGCTTCACCCTTCATAGTCCAATTTAACCCTTCCTAGTTCTTTTCCAACCTTAGTAGTTCTTTTTAACCCTTCATAGTTCATGTTCAACATTTGTAGTTCGTGTTCAACCTTTGCAGTTCCTTTTCAACCTTCGTAATTCATGTTCAACCTTTGATTTTATAAATAACTACACTCTAAAAAGAAGAAGAAAAGATATGTGATGATCATGTCTAAATGAGATTGAGGTCACTTAAATTTATATGCTTCCATGGGTGTCCAATTTTCTTTAGGGACGACCTGATCAAATGTGCATATGTTGGATTTTCTTCATAAGTACACTTTCCATTATCCAAATTGAGTGCTTCAATAGTCAAAATTGGTCCTCTCGAAAAAAGGAATCTAGTCCCATGGTTGGAATTTTTCACTGAGCTGCAAAAATTAACACTCCATCTCATCTAGGGATAAATTCCAATTGCATCATCTAATATGTACCGTGTCATCATATGATGTCCCATAATTTCTCAACTCTATTTGTTGAAACATTCTCGAATCTAAAGAAGAATAATATAGGAGCATTAGATATCACGCTTTATAACTTAGAAGAGTACATCTCAATCGAAAAACAACATTAGGGAGCACATATCAACCTGAAACTACATTAGGGAGCACATCTCAACCCAAAATCTCATGGGGGAGATAAAAATCTACAACGCCATATTGGGTAATAGGTGATAGAGGAGAGAACATCTCAACCCATCCTATTCTCCACTGACATTCCTAACAATGACCCTCAAAATTCATGTATTAGAACACCTACATCATAATAAACTTGGATTTTACACCCTGAATTACACTCTCAACATGTTAGCAAAACGGGGAATGGTAATCACAACAAGCACAACTTGTGTTTATGATGCCAACTGGGGTATACTCTGCAAAGACAAAGATAGGGGAGAAACATCTCCAACCCTATGGGTACCATATAGGGGATAAACATCTTTGACCTTATTTTCCAGAGATCCCTCAACCTAGGAGCCCTCTATCTCAATTCCTAAACTTGGGAGCTCAGACAAGGGGGAAGGGTCAGCTCAATGTTCTCGATCAGTGATGTGGCACCTTAGCAGGAGGGGTCACATCCATCAATCCAAGTTTCTCTCTAAATACCGGGAGAAGAAATAAAACCATTCTTTGGAGGCTCATTTAATTTTCCTAGAATGTATTCCAAAACATCATTGTTATCAGGTATTATAATAGGCTTGGGTTAAAATTCCAGGTAATAAAGTAATAAAGAAAAAATAATACCAAGTTCATGGGACACATATTCCAAGAAAAATGTTGGGAAAAACATCCTAATGGGTTTTCATTTGGTTTATTATGGCTAAGGAAATTGGCAAAGGAAATGGAAAAGGTTTTAAAAATGAAAACTATCTTTAATTGGCATTTTATTTATGAAATAAAGGAAAATGGGAGAAAATGATGGTGAAAGGTCACAAGTTTCATGTGAGGAGGAAATTGAAGGAAAATGGAGGAAAATTGAAGAAAATAGAGGCCTCAATAATATAAATTCTTATGAGTATTAGTTGTTTGGGGTCAACCTAGTCTCCTAAATTGAGTTCATTTAATTGTCAACCAGGGTTGGTAAACTGCTGAAGTGAAGTGCACTGTATGTGCCTAGGTGTTTGTTTCTTAATGCGTTGTATTTAGTGTTTTCTGATGTTTTTGGTCTTTTGATGGTTTTATGTTCACAAGGAAAAGAACTAAATGCTGGTGGAAAAAGCTACTGGTTAAAAATAGAGTAAAGCCTAATTGGTTAATGACAAATGACAAATGCAAATACTGAAACAGAATCAAACCTAAACTATGACTAAGCAAAATACCAAGTTTGATAATGACTTCAAGAAAATGAATCAAAACATAAACTTAACTTGTACAATTCTTTCATCAAAGGTATTTTGGGAGAGCTTGAGAAATGGTCAGCTAAGTATACAAATTCTCCTAACTAAACAATTAAACAATCAGCTTATAATGATACAACATTTTTTCCATGATTAAAGATTTGTTGAAACATATTTGGAGAAAAATATTGTTAACATCATAAGATCTCTACTCTAAGACTAGCTCCTAACTCTATTCTGCAACTTAGTTTGACACCACTACACTTCACTCAAAGGTTATAGATTTTTAGAATAGTATTTTGAGGAAAGGTTTGTTTGTGAGATGATAAAGAAGTTGCAAAAGTACTTCAGGCCTTGTGATGATACTGTATTCTGTCCAGATAGTTATGAGTCAATTATAGATTTGGAACAAAAGAAGGTTTTGTAAATAATGAAGGCCGTGTTGTTTAAGTTTAACAACTAATGTAATCTAATATGCAATGGATGACAACTAAATGTGGAGTGGAAATACAATGAGTTAAACTAAAACTGAACTAAGATGTCACTAGTCTAAAATAATGCTGAACTAACAAGCCATTATCAAACTTAAAACAAATAACAGAGCATGAGTTAAATGCAACTTGACTCCGGAGTACCCTAACTAAGTTATCATGCATTAATCTATGGGATTCTACAGCCTGTTTTGTCCATCATGAATGGCGTTTTGGAAGAGCTTCTTAGAACAATCCTGGCTGTACAATTCAGTGCAAATGCAAACATAAAGACTGAAAGCAATTTAAAAACTAAGACATCACAGCTATCTCCTACCCATCATTATGATATTTTGGAAGAGCGTTTTAAGAGCAATATCAGCTATGCTACTTAGTGTAAACAAACAACTGAAACATTCAGTATCACATTCATGCCTTAGACATTATAAGGATTTTTTGGAAGAGTTTGCTTAGTATAAGTTCAACTGTGATAGTGAACAAAAGAAATTACAATTAAATCCTACAACACTACAGCCATTTCCCATTCATTATCATGATCTTTTGGAAGAGTTTCTTCTTTTGGAAGAGTTCTTAGAACAAGTATAACTATAGTGGCTAATGAAATTAACTATGAACTCAAACTTCAAAAACGTAAGAACAACTAAGATAATTATCTAAATTACGAAAGTAAAGCCGTGCAGGAGGCAGGGGCCCTCTACCACCAGACGGAATCTAGCTCTAGATCAACTCAACGTGTTCCAAACAATGCTATCTTCTTCATTAAAGGAGAAATAACTTGAAACAGAGTATTCTTCGTCTTAATGCAGAACTTGGAATTCCCTTTATAAACACAATGACATCCATGCCTGGTGATTTTAGAATTTGCTTCCATGATTCATTATGGAATTCTTTGTTTTTAAACCATCTCTCTCCATGTCTAAGCAATCCTATTTCTTCTGCAATAAAAACCTCAGTGACAGTGAATTTAACATCTCCCACTTCAACCTCAGCTCCTTTAAATGACCTTGCAAATGTTTTAGTGACTTCTTTGTGGAAGCCATTAAATTTCTCAAGAAATTGTAGCCATCCTGCCTGTTGCAACATTTCTCTACTTTGAGGTTATCCTTCCAGGTATTTTGTGCCCACTGGTTCATTTATTACAATGAGGCCCATAATTCTTTCTTCAATCTTCAGATTAATACTCTTTCTACCCACGGAAACAATAACTTCAACCTTCAAACTGATATACCTCTGGTTCACGGTGACAATGGCTTCAATATTCAAACTGATATACCTCTGGTTGACAGTGACAATAGCTTCAAATTCCACACTGATATACCTTTGTTTCTCGGTGACAATGACTTCAAATTCCACACTGATATATCTCTGCGTTTACGGTGATAATGCTTCAATCTCTGCTCACGGTGATAGTGGTTTGATATTTCAAACTGATATACCCCTGCTCACGGTGATAGAGATATCTCTGTTTTGCGGAATGGAATGATGAAGGGCTGCTACGGAATGAAGTGGTAGGAAGTAGTTACGGAATGAGTTAATGAAGTGAGGTGGAGAAAACAAATCAATGAGTGAAAAGGCTGCGGAGATTTTTTACAATGGATTAAAAAAAATCATCATTAAAAGATTTGGTTGGGTGACGTGGGGAAATCAAACACTTCAGCCTTTTAACCGTTTAAATGATGTTCGGGTATAGAATTTGAAATGAATATTTTAATCCAAAGTTTGTGGAGGGTATATTTGGCATGATCAATAAAAATAATCAAAACAACTTTTTCGAATAATTCATAACTAGACTATACTAAAGTTTTTATGAAATGCCATTATAATCAAAACTTTTTACCTTTTCTTTTCATTTGCTTTTTGTGGTCTTTGTATACTTTGTTCTCCTTTGGAAGAGTCTTCATAATCCTTCTTGATTCTTCTTATTCATGGATATACTGGATCATCTTGTTGCAATTCAAATGTCTGTTGATTAGTGCCTTCAGGATTTGTAGCTGCGGAATGACTGTCTGGCTGCAGAAAGTCTGATCAGCTACAGAATGTCTGTTTAGCTGCAGAATGTACCTGTAGAGAATTTTGATCATGGAATGGAGTGGTTTGGAAGATAAGTGAAATGTTATATGGCATGAATGAAGATGGATGATGAAACATGATATAATGGGATATGTATGAAGTGAATGATGAAATGGGATGAACTACAATTCATGAAAATGGAGTGGAAGAATATAAGAAATGGCCTGCAATCCATGACATGTGTTATTCATTCGCAGAAAGACATCAAACTTTAAATTTTGACATGGAAATGAGGTGGATGAAGTATGGAATGAGATGAATGAAATATGGAATGAAGTGAAGTATGAATGAATGAATGAAATGGAGTATGGATGGATAAGTAAATGGAATGGAATGGAATGAGATGGATCATAAGTGCAATGGATCTGAACTTATGATTTTGTAACAGCTGCTTGCAGAAACAAAATGGAAAAGTTAGAGTGTCAGAAAGACTTTGATTTTCACCCTATCTTTTCTGTATAAACATGCCAATCAATGATTGGTTTTCATGTTTATACTTTTTTTTTTTTTTTTTAAAGAAATGCTTTCAGAAAATTCAATCAAGTTGATGAAGAAGAAAGATTCTTCTTCATTAACTTCACATCATTGTTTTCCTGAAACTTCTTGACAAATTCTTCTCTTGAGAGTGGTTTGTGATACAGCTTCAATCTATGACCATTCACAAGAAAAGTGACCTCTTCTTCATCTATTGTCCTGATTTTTACTGCTCCATTGTCAAAATTTCAACAATTTCATATGGCCCAAGCCAATGTGTTTGAAATTTACCTTGAAAATCCTTGAATTTTGAATCAAACAAGAGAGCCCAGTCACCTTCTTTGAATTTCTTCTCTTTGATGTACTTATCATGCCATCTAGTCCTTTGCTGTTGAACTAGACTTGTTTTCTGAACTGCATCTTGTCTGATCTCATCCAATTCATTAATCTGCTCCAATCTATGCTTTTGTGCCTCCGTTAAATCAAGTCCTAGCTGAACTTCCATTTTGAAAGTTTGAATCTAGAACTCTATGGGAAAGAAAACTTGCTTTCCATAAACAATTTCATAAGGAGTATGGCATGTTGTGTTTCTCCATGTAGTTCTATAGGCCCACAAGGCTTCAGGAAGCCTATCTACCCAATCTCTTCTATGTAAATGAATAGTCTTTGTTAGGATTCCTTCAATGACCTTATTAGTATATTCCACTTGACCATTTGCTTGTGGATGATAAGGAGTAGATTTTCTATGCCTGATTTTGTATCTCTCCATCATTTGTTCCACTAGCCTTGATGTAAATTGAGCTCCTTGATCTGTAACAATTTCCCTTGGGACACCAAAACGAGTAAAATATCCTCAAAAAGAAAAGTAACTACAGATGCTTCATTAGCAAAAAGTAATGGCTTGGCCTCTACCCATTTGGTAACATAATCAGTGCAAACTAATATATATCTCTTTTGTCTTGATGGAGGACTAATAGGTCCTACAAAATCCAAAGCCCATTTTTCAAAAGGTTCAATATGTACCCGAGGTTGTAATGGCATCTCACCTGAAGGAGAAGGTTTCCCTACCCTTTGGCAACTGTCACACCTTTTGACATACTCTTTAGCATCTTTAAACAAGGATGACCAATAATATCCTAAATTAAGGATCTTATAGGCTGTCCTCTTATCAGCAAAGTGTCCTCCACAAGGTTCATCATGACATGCTTTGAGAATCTCAGGCATCTCATCTTCACGAACACACCTCCTAATGATCAAATCTGGACCTGTCTTGTACAACTCATTAGAAACCCATGAATATTTTGCACTGTCATAAATGATTTTTCTTTTATCTCTTGCATTCATTATTGAAGGAAATTTCCCTGAAACTAAATAATTAGCAATATCAACAAACCATGGAGTTTGAGTAGAAATTGCAAAAAGATATTCATCAGGAAATTGATCTTCAACTGGAGTGTCATCTTTGATATTTTGGAGTCTAGATAGGAAATCAGCTACTGTGTTTTGTTTTCCAGGCCTATCTAGAATGGTAATGTTGAGTTCTTGTAAGAGCAATAACCATCTTATGACTCTGCCATTAGTAATTGATTTGTTCATTAAGTATATAATTGCAGAATTATCAGTGTGAACAAAAGTTTCATAGCATGTTATATAGTGTCTGAATTTGTTTATGGCATGAACAATAGCTAAAAACTCTTTTTCAGTTACAGTATAGTTTAACTCTGCAGGAGTCAAATTTTTACTGGCATAATAGATGGCATAAGGAATCAAATATTTTTGTCCCAATACTGATCCTAGAGCTGTATCGGAGGCATCTGTGGAGATATGAAAAGGTAACTTCCAGTTAGGTCCCCTTAATATAGGTGCTTCAGAAATTTTCGTTTTTAGGGTCTCAAAGGCTAACTGGCAATTAGAAGTCCATTTGAATTCACAATCTTTGGTAAGTAATTTGAAGAGTGGAGATGCTATCTTGGTGAAGTTTTCTATAAATCTCCGATAATATCCTGTAAATCCTAGAAAACTCCTAACATCTTTTTGACAACTTGGAATAGATAAGTTAGAGATGACTTCAACTTTTGACTCATCAAATCTAATCCCATCCCCTGAAATGTGATGCCCTAAAACAATACCTTCAGTAAACATCATGAAACATTTCTCATGACTAAGTGAAAGGTTTGCTTCTTGACATCTCTTTAAGACTTTTTCCAAGTTTTCTAAAGCTTCTTCAAATGTGTTTCCATAAACTGTGAAATCATCCATGTATACCTCTACACAATCATGTATTAGATCTAAAAAAATTCCCAATACTGCCCTTTGGAATGTTGCAGGTGCATTGCATAATCCAAATGGCAATACTCGGTAAGCATAGGTACCCCAAGGATAGGTAAATGTGGTTTTGTCTTGATCTTCAAGTGCTACCTGGATTTGGCTGTAACCACTAAACCCATCTAGGAATGAGAAGTACTTTTTGCCAGCTAATGTATCTAACAATTGATCTATGAAAGGTAAGGGAAAATGGTCTTTAAGAGTAGCTTTGTTTAGTTCCCGGTAGTCAATACATACCCTCCATTTACCATTTTTCTTTGGCACAATTACCAAAGGAGAAACCCATTGACTATCTGAAATGGGATAGATGAAGTTGACATTTAACAATTTTTGCAATTCTTCTTTAACAATCTCCCTAAGATTTTGATTCATCCGTCTTTGAGGTTGTTTGATTGGTTTGCAATTTTCCTCTATATAGATGTGATGAGTGCAAGTCTTGGGGCTTATCCCTTTCATGTCAGTGTACTCCCATGCATATGCAGAAGAGTGTCTCTGTAATACTTTGACTAACTTTTCTTGTTGAGATTTCTCTAGGTTCTTATTTATGTTCAAAGTTTTGCCTGAAAAGATCTCACTTGTAGAGCTGCCAAATTTATCTATAGAATGAAGAGACATCTGCCTTGATGATAAAAACTCAATATTGGATCCCTCTTGAAATGATTCATGTTTGTGTTCTGGAGAGGATTCAAAGTTTTCTAGAGTATTAAGAATTTGATTATCTTCACTAATTTCTGAAATTGTGAAGAGAGGTTGTAAATCTTCTTCATCCTCTATCCATTGAGTGTCATCTAAGTCTGTAATTGTCCTAGCTGGAGGATATAAAGTGAACTTATTAGTTGAACTACCATCAGAGATATACATATCACCGGATCTACAACTAATAAAAGCATCAGCTGTAGCCAACCAAGGTCTTCCTAATATAACAGGATGGCCTCCTAGATTATTCTTAGGAGTTATGATCATGAAATCCACAGGGTACTCCCAAGAATCTAGGGACACTGGAATGTCTTCTATTACCCCATTTGGTTTGATCACGGATCTGTCTGCTAATTGTAATAGTGTGGGTGTAAAGAGAAGATTAGGAAGTTTCAGTTTATCCATGATTTGTCTACTCATGATATTGATTGCTGCTCCAAAATCAATGAGTGTGTTTTGGATTTCAATTCCATTGATGTGAATTTTAACAACTGGATTTCTGGGGTCAATATACTTTGGAATAGAAATCTTGCCCATTATAATATTTGCTATTTTTCCTGTCAGTTGAATTTTCTTTGTTTCTCTTATTCTTTTTCTTGTTTTCTTCATGCTCAACTCCTTTATTGTTTTGGCTAAAATTGGAATTTCCTTGATGGCTTGTAATAATGGAATTTTAATGCAAACATTTCTCAGTTCATCTAGGAAATCATAATTAGGCACCATAATTTGTTTTTCTACACCTCTATCAATTTGTAATCTTTCTGGAAAGGGAGGTATAGAAGTAGATGTGGATGGTTGCTCTAATACAGGAGTTGAAATTATTGGATCCTTTTGCTTTGATTTTTCAGTGTTTGGGTCTTGAAAGGATGTGTCTTCCTCAAGACTTTTATTCACCCGTAGAGAGTCTTCCTCAGAGTTATCTTGTTCTTGTATGATCACAGAAGGTTTCCTCTTTTCAAGTATTCTTCTAGACCTAAGTTGAACATCACTAAGGTCTAAAGGAGTAATTAAATAAGTTGGAAACTATTGGCCTTCTATCATATATGTGTTCTGAGGATTTTTATTATTGGGGTTTGGTATGGGTTGAACAGGCAATTGATTTGATTTTTGAGGGAATGGTAATGGAAGCGGTTGATTTTGATGTGGTAGGTTTTGATGATGTTGTTGAGGATTTTGTTGAAAATTTTGTTGAATATTTTGAGG
Source organism: Pinus albicaulis (assembly GCA_034641835.2). Lineage (NCBI taxonomy): Eukaryota > Viridiplantae > Streptophyta > Pinopsida > Pinales > Pinaceae > Pinus > Pinus albicaulis. Next base: position 115,506 of record JAXQQM020066007.1, on the reverse strand, counting down.
ATAAAAATGTGGGTATGGTGGATACTGATAGTATGGAGAGTATCTTCCATAGGGACTTTGTGTTCCTTATGCCCAAGCTTGAGATTGATTTTGAAATTGAGGCCAAGGTTGCTGCCAAGAATTCCAAGGTGGAGGTTGATTATACATTTGATCATGGAATCCTTGTGTTTGAGGTCCCTGCCAAGGCCTTCTAGAGACAAAATTGAGAGATTCTGTGGAATCTGTAGGAGTTTCCTCTTGAAAGACAACTTTGAGACCAGGAAGAGAAGGAAAATTCTTGGTCTCATGTTTTTCAGAACAAATGACACAGGTCTCTACAACTTTTACATCCAAAGGACACTCTCTCAAGGCATGTTTCTTTCTACATTTGGGACAAAAGATTGCCAAGGCATCAGATTCAGCTTTTTGCTTATTTTGTATCTTAAGGGTGTCTATTTGTTCACTAAGACTCCCTAAGATGTCAGATTTAAAATCATCAAGCATATGTCCTATTTCTGATCTACTTACTGTCCCAGAAGCAAATTTACTTGCCCTTGCAAGAGCAGGATCTCTTGGACCTTTGGCAGTTTTAGATTTCCCTCTGGAAAGGTTGATACATAACTCAGATATTTCAGGTAATGTGAGTTGTGATATATCCCCTTTTCCCATCATGTTAAGGATATCCAACCATTCATCCCTAATTGTTTTCAACAAAAGAGCTTTTAAGGTATCTTGATCTAGGTTTTCCATTTTTTCTCTTTTGATGTTGTAATGAAATCTCTCCAAAAAATCTTCCAAGTTTTCATATTCTTTTTGTAACATCTTAAACACTTCTTCCTTATGATTGATCGGCATACAATAATCCAGATACCTCTCTAGAAATTCTTGTTTCATGTCTTCCCATGTCCTAATAGAACTGTTGATCAAACTCATAAACCACTTCAATGCTGCTCCTTTCAAGGTTGAAGGGAATAATTTCAGTTTTTGAGCATCTTGTAAGTAGTCATAAGTTCTACATAGGACTTCAAATTCAAATAGGAAGGTTTCATGATCTTCAGTTTTAAGTCCATAGAAGTTTGGAAGGACAGAGGGTGAAATGTTTTTCATGGTTGTATTGGTTTCTTCATCAATTATAGGGAACCCAAAATAGCTTCCTATTTCTCTTCTACCTCTTCCTCTACCTCTTTCTCCTTCTACACCTCTACCTCCTTCTCCTCTACCTCTACCTCTACCCCCTCCAAATAATGTGTGTTCTCCATTAAAGACTCCTCCTCCTCCTTCTTCTTCCATGGTTGGTTCTTCTGTAGTAGTAGGAAAGTTTGTGTCCCTAACAGGAGTCCTTGAATTTTCTTCTAAGACAGATTCAGTGGATGAAGTGGAAGGTCTTTCTAATGGAATATTTGATCTTAGGTCCTCTAGAAGTCCAGGATCAGTAATGGATGGAATGTGGGTCTGAGTTGAAGGTGTACTAGCTCTGGGTCTAGATGAAACAAGTGGTGTTCTAGGAATCAAACTTCTGCTTCTGCTGCTTATAAATCTACCCCTTGAATGTCTCTCTCTACGCATATAATTGTTTTTGGGAGTTTAGAAATAAAGGTTACCTAGTTTTCACTTCCCCGGCAACGGCGCCAAAATGTTTAGGCTCAACCTAGTCTCCTAAATTGAGTTCATTTAATTGTCAACCAGGGTTGGTAAACTGCTGAAGTGAAGTGCATTGTATGTGCCTAGGTGTTTGTTTCTTAATGCGTTGTATTTAGTGTTTTCTGATGTTTTTGGTATTTTGATGGTTTTATGTTCACAAGGAAAAGAACTAAATGCTGGTGGAAAAATCTACTGGTTAAAAACAGAGTAAATCCTAATTGGTTAATGACAAATGACAAATGAAAATACTGAAACAGAATCAAACCTAAACTATGACTAAGCAAAATACCAAGTTTGATAATGAATTCAAGAAAATGAATCAAAACATAAACTTAACTTGTCCAATTCTTTCATCAAAGGTATTTTGGGAGAGCTTGAGAAATGGTCAGCTAAGTATACAAATTCTCCTAACTAAACAATTAAACAATCAGCTTATAATGATACAACATTTTATCCATGATTAAAGATTTGTTGAAACATATTTGGAGAAAAATATTGTTAACATCATAAGATCTCTACTCTAAGACTAGCTCCTAACTCTATTCTGCAACTTAGTTTGACACCACTACACTTCACTTAAAGGTTATAGATTTTTAGAATAGTCTTTTGAGGAAAGGTTTGTTTGTGAGATGATAAAGAAGTTGCAAAAGTACTTCAGGCCTTGGGATGATACTGTCTTCTGTCCAGATAGTTATGAGTCAATTATAGATTTGGAACAAAAGAAGGTTTTGTAAATAATGAAGGCCGTGTTGTTTAAGTTTAACAACTAATGTAATCTAATATGCAATGGATGACAACTAAATGTGGAGTGGAAATACAATGAGTTAAACTAAAACTAAACTAAGATGTCACTAGTCTAAAACAGTGTTGAACTAACAAGCCATTATCAAACTTAAAACAAATAACAGAGCATGAGTTAAATGCAATTTGACTCCGGAGTACCCTAACTAAGTTATCATGCATTAATCTATGGGATTCTAGAGCCTGTTTTGTCCATCATGAATGGTGTTTTGGAAGAGCTTCTTAGAACAATCCTGGCTGTACAATTCAGTGCAAATGCAAGCATAAAGACTGAAAGAAATTTAAAAACTAAGACATCACAGCTATCTCCTACCCATCATTATGATATTTTGGAAGAGCGTTTTAAGAGCAAGATCAGCTATGCTACTTAGTGTAAACAAACAACTGAAACATTTAGTATCACAGTCATGCCTTAGACATTATAAGGATTTTTTGGAAGAGTTTGCTTAATATAAGTTCAACTGTGATAGTGAACAAAAGAAATTACAATTAAATCCTACAACACTACAGCCATTTCCCATTCATTATCATGATCTTTTGGAAGAGTTTCTTCTTTTGGAATAGTTCTTAGAACAAGTATAACTATAGTGGCTAATGAAATTAACTATGAACTTAAACTTCAAAATGTAAAAACAACTAAGATACTTATCTAAATTACGAAAGTAAAGTCGTGCAGGAGGCAGGGGCCCTCTACCACCAGACGGAATCTAGCTCTAGATCAACTCAACGTGTTCAAAACAATGTTGTCTTCTTCATTAAAGGAGAAATAACTTGAAACAGAGTATTTTTCGTCTTCAGAAATATAGCATGAAATCTAAGAAAAATCTAGCCTATCTCTCAGTTTCCCAAGTGCTTTTATAACAAATCTACATAACAGAACTTGCAACAATACAGGGAGAATTGTCTTTCCTTATAAAAATCACATTAGGACTCTAAAGATGGCAGCGTAAAGAGAAAAAGGACATCTGGACTAGGACAGTCCTATTAGAAGTCTGCCTCCTTGAATGAGTTCCCACGTACCAAAAGCACGTCCAGAATTCGATTCTTTCTTCATGGTGAGCAATGAATGATGAGGACATGACGTGGAATATACCCATATGTGGCTTTTCTTGAGAGGACACCTGGAACATGCTTGAACGTAAAGACAGCTGCAGAATTGCCGGTTAGCTACGAAATGTCTACATTCTGTAGCTAATTTGCATTATAATGACAAAATCACAAAACTTAGTAAGTTAGCCATGTTAATCATTCTAAAAGTAATTTTAACTAATTTCATTGATCAATTGGGCCTGGGATAACAATGGACAAAGGAAAATGAGGTGAAGTAAGATGAAAGAAAGCACAATCTTGGGGCTCAACATTAGTTCACATATTTTTTCAATTCAGTTTGGAGCTCTTCTTCTCTCTATTCGCTCTCTCCCGTAATCTTACACACCTCAATAATTCTTGAAGAACTATAGAATTGGAGAAATGAAGGAAAAGGAAGGACAAGGAAGCAAAGGGAAGCAAAGATCAAGCAAGGAAGAGTTTCATAAAGTGGCTAAAACGAGATTACTTGCAGATATCAGGTTGCATGTATGATTTCCTTGCTAAATTTGGCATGCATGGGAGATGCATGTGTTTATTTGTTTCTCTTGTTGTCATTGGCATGGTTTTTTCCTGGTGTGACAATGGTTTATGATTTTCCTTTCCCTTTTTGAATAGCCATGGTGTGATGGGTTTCTTTATTTCATGTGGTTTAGCTTTGGATTTTTGGATGGTTTTGGAACTAGGTAAGGTGGTCTCAGGAAAATTCCCAAGGACCTAGAAATCTCTTGACCTATAGTTGTGGGATATGTGGTAAAGCCTAAGGGTGGAGGTGGGAAAATTACTCAAGGTATTGGTGACGAAATATGTAGGCATCTAAGCTTGTTTAGGGCCTAGTGATCCCTTGAACAGTTTTGGTGGGATTGCGGTAAAGCCTAGTAGTGCATGTTTCTTTGTTTGGGCCTAGGAATACCTTGATCAATAATGGTGGGATTGTAGTAAAGCCTAGTAGTGTATGTTTCTTTGTTTGGGCCTAGGAATCCCTTGACTGGTAATGGTGGGATTTTGGTAAAGCTTGGTTGGGAAGGTGCTTTCTTTAGGCCTGGAAATCCCTTGATAGGTAATGGAAATATATGTGGTAAATCTTGAGGAATCCCTAGTTGTTTTTTTTGTGAGCCACACATTCATGCTTCGAATATGGCACGGGGGTGATTGGCTAAAAAATATTTGGTTCAGCCCAATCAATGGTCGTATGGTACATGGAAGTCCCTGACTTAGTTGGATTTTTCATATGTTAATAAGAGTTATTTTCCTCTTGTATTTTACGTGTAAATGAACTTGTTATGATGTGGATTTAATGGTTGTTCTATTAATGTTATTATTTTGGTTATATAATGGTTATAAGCATGGTTTTATGACTGATTCTAGTTATGTCTCTTATCATGTTTTTATTTCTAAATAAATGTTTATTGAATGCAATACCTAATATATGTTATTGCAACTATTGTGAGAGGGAATTATACCTTCTTGATGATTCTTAGATAAGTATGAGACCCCTATGTTCAGATATTCATTTATGACCTATAGATTTCATGGTCACTATGTGTTTGACAAAATGTTAGTCATGGTTAGGCCTAGTTAGGTCAATTTCTTGACTAATTTTTGCATTAATGCCTTTTTTCTTGTGTCATTCATCATTCTGGAAAGTTATATCAAGTTATGTGCAGAGGTCTGGATACTAGCCCTGAAAAGTGGCTCAAATTTTGGGGGTTGCATGCACAAAATTGGGAATTCTAGACTTGAGTCACTAGGAGGTAGGGTTTTCTATGTGATTGGAGGGTTACAATTGTTGGCTTGCCTTTTTATGCAAGTGAATGGGAATATGGATCACTAAAAATCAAGTTAGCTTGGGGTTTGGACACCTAGAGTGGTTGTTCAACTCCTAGGAGTCCTGTAGTTCCTGAGGAAGGTCAGTAAATTTTTGGTTCATCAATTCCACTTTCTTAATCATACTTAGGAGATCGAGTCATATAATAGTATTCCTCAGCTCATGTTTACCCTAGCAGGCTAGTGAAATTGCGTAGATATGGGAGGGGTGGTTATAGAATGGTATCATAACCGGTTTTTGTTCTCTTTAGGTGATATATGATACCACATAGTGGTATCAGAGCATGGTTCTACACTTGGACTAGATGGGTGGAATGTGTTTGTCATGAATGCATGTTAGCTGTATATGCATGTATTATGCATATATTTTGTTATTCGTGCATTTTTATGGGAATGGTTGTTATGCATGAGGTTGTGGTATATAGTTGGTATTGTAATGCATGATGTCGATATATTGTTATAATTATGATTATACATGTGTCGTGATAATCTGGTTGATCTTGCAGACGAGATATCCTCCCCTATACTATACTGAGGTGTGTTGGTTATGTTTATTTTTGGTTATCTAACATGATATGCTTGTAGGAAGAAGAAGAGAAAAGATGACTAGAAAGATGGTGGATTACAGTTCATTAGACTCCCCTTACAGATCATATGAGAAGCCAAGAGATGAGTACTCTCCAGACATAGCAGTCACTTTGAGAAGTTTGAAGGTAGATATAAGAAGTTGCAAAGAAAATAATGACAATATCATTCATCCATAATAGAGACTTTCCAGGACACAGGAGAAATAAGCAGTGGTCAATGCAATCATTCTTCATAGCTTGTCATGTTTCCAGAGACATCGAAAACCACATATTTGTTATGGACAGGAGGACATGACTAATGGAGGATATGGTAGCAGGTCTCATGGTGGACACAGGTCAAATAAAGATGAAACAATTAGATATGGAAGGTTATTGGACACACCTTATAGGAGAGGAAGTGGAGATGGTTTTTACTCTAATTCTAGTTCAGATAGGTATCATGGTTATCATCGCTATCACCCTTATAGCAGGAGTGACAGGGGATATTTGTCGGATGATTTCAAGAAATCCAAGCCACCTACATTTGATGGAGAGTTTAAATATCTAGAGGATGCAAAGACATGGTTTCTTGGTATGAAGAAAATATTTGAGTTGCATGACTACACATAGAAGATGAAGGCAAAGCTAGCTATTTTTATCCTCAAAGGAAAAGTTGAAATCTCATGGGAAGATGCGAATCGGGTTAGATACATTGGGACAGAGGAGTTGAGCTAGCATGAATTCAAGATAATTTTTCCAGAAAATATTACTTATCAGAGAGGTATTATGACAGTAAAGTTAAGGAGTTCTATGAGCTAAAGCTGGGATCGATGATAGATGAGAAGTACATGACTAAGTTCCTGGAGTTATTGAGGTATGTACCATATATTAAGGATGAGAAATCCAAATTTCAGAGATTTTTTAGTGGATTACCATTAGCATTTAAGGATCAAATTAAGTTTGATAATCATTGGTCACTGGAAGAATTCATTGGGAAGTTGAAACATTGTTATGAGCAATCGAAGTGTAGGATAAAGTCTTAGCAAGGTTGGAAAGGGAAATACAAGACTAAAGGAAAATGGCTGATGAAGATAACAAGACCTCGGGATGTAGGTGAGAAAGAGAAATTTGTTCCTTACAAGAAGTTTAATGCAATTGAGAAGGGACATCAGTCACAGCCTGGAGAGAAGCAGAACAGAGGTGGTCATAAGGGACAGTTGTAGTGCTCAATATGTGCCAAGGATCATCTCAAGAAGGATTGCCTATTATATCAAGGTCGTATACCTTAGATCTACAATGAACATGAGGCACAGATAGTTGGGGATTTTGGGAAGAGCATTCATTAGATTTATGCAACATTGGATAACGGGCAGGTAGATCAGCAAGCATCTATTATGGAGATGGATGGTAAGCTTTATGATCAAGTTGTTTTTATTTTTCTTGACCATGGATCTGATTATAGTTATTTTAACCCTGACCTAGTAGATAAGTGTGGTTTGAGAAAAGAAGTGCATGCAAAGTCTCGGTTAGTGTAGTTGGCTACTGGTACTAAGAAGAGAGTTCATCATTGGGTAAGGTCTTGTGTATTTGCGTTGAATGGTATTCCTACATTAGCACATATGAAAGTACTTCCATTAGGATCATTAAGTATGCTTCTGACTATGAATTAGTTCTACCTTCATAGGGCCAAAGTAGATTGTTATGACAAGGCTATTGAGTTCCTAGATGACAATGAATAACAGAGAATCTTGCAAGGTAATAACAAGGCTACATTAGTTAAAATGGTTACAACTATACAAGTGAAGCGCATTTGTAGAAAAGGGTGTGTGCCATTTGCAATGCACATTTCTAGTGATAAAGGTGAGGATGTTGAGGATGTGGAAGCCTTGAATAGGTACTCAATCTTGTAGCAATTTCAAGATGTATTCCCAGTATATATTTTAGAGTTTTCACCTCACAGGAAAGTGGAATTTTCTATTGATTTGGTACTAGGAGCAACACCAAAATCAAAGGAACCATATGGGATGAGCACTCTAGAGCTAGTGGAATTGATGTTTCAGTTGAAGGAAATGATTGAAAAGGGATATATTAGGCCAAGCGTATCACCATGGGGTGCACTAGTGTTGTTTGTGAAGAATAAGGATGGTACTCTTATATTTTTCATTATTTATAGGTAACTAAACAATGTAACCATCAAGAAAATGTATCTGTTGTTGAGGATTGATGACATGTTTGACCAATTCAAGGGAGTAGGGGTGTTCTCGAATATTAATTTTAGATCAGGATACCATCAAGTACGCATTAAAAAAGAGGACATCTACAAGGATTATTCTTGGACTAAGTATGGAAATTACGAGTTTTTTGTGGTTCCTTTTGGTTTGACTAATGCTCCAGCTACTTTCAGTCATTTGATGAATAGATTGTTGCATCCTTATCTGGACAAGTTTTTTATTGTATTCATTGATGATATATTGATATATTTTAAGAATGAGGAAGAGCATCTCTAAAACTTAGTATTAGTATTGATATTGCTAAGAGAGCATGAGTTTTATGCCAAGATTAGTAAATGTAGTTTATTTCAGACAGAGGTACATTACTTAGGATATGTGGTTTCCAAGGAGGGAATAATAGTGGATCCATAAAATATTAGAGTTATCATGGAATGGGTAGCTCCTAGGAATGTGGATGAGGTCAGATCATTCATGGGGTTGGAAAGTTATTATAGGATGTTCATTAGGATCTTCTCACAAGTTGTCTATCCTATTACATCATTGTAGAGGAAAGGAAAGAAATTTAAATGGATAGAGGAATGTGCGGAAAATTTTGAGCAGTTGAAGCAGTTGTTGACAAATGCTCCAATTCTCAATATTTTAGATTCGGATCATGTATTGATGCTTGCAAGAGAGAACTTGGTGGAGTCCTGATGTAGGAGGGACAGGTGGTATGCTACGAGTCAAGGAAACTAAATGAGAAAGAGCATAACTATGTGACATATGATATTGAGTTGGCAACGATCATCCATGCATTGAAGATGTGGAGGCACTATCTTCTTGGTAGGAGGTTTGTATTGATGAGTGATCATAGTGGATTGAGATATTTATTTTACCAACCTAATCTAAATGCTAGGAAATCTATATGGTTGGCCACGCTCAGTGAGTTTTATTTAGAGATCAAGTACATCAAGGGTAAGGAGAACAATGTTGCAGATGCTCTTAGCAGAAGAGTGCGGGTAAATCATATAGAAACTATGAGCTAGATGGGACGGATTTATAGGATCATATATTATAAGCATGATAACATGATGACAGGTATAGGGAGCTTAGGAATAGGTTACAACAACGAGATACAGGTGATCATAATGTGGAATATCATCTCATAGCGAATGGTTTGGTCAGATTTAGGGGTAGGATCTATGTGCCGGAAAATAGTGAGATCAAGAAGCTTATCTTGCAAGAATTTCATGTTAAGCTATATTCAGGTCGCCCAAGATATCAGAAGACATTGATAGTGGTGAATAATATCTACTGTTGACCGAACCTAAAGAAAGAGGTAGTCAAGTTTGTGGCTAGATGTTTGGATTGTAAATAGGTAAAAGCGGAATGAAAGCATCCAAGTGGTCTACTACAACCGATTATAACTCCAAAGTGGAAATAGGAGGTCATTTCCATGGGTTTAATTATGGTTTTGTTGAGGACATATAGGAAACATGATTCTATTATGGTTGTGGTTGACAATTTGACCAAGGTAACACACTTCATTCCGGTGAAGTCTACTTATTTAACTAGTGACGTAGGACAAGTCTTCATTAGGGACATAGTGAGGTTGCATGGTATTCCGAAGAATATTGTGTCAGATAGAGATGTCAAGTTCATTTCCAGGTTTTCGAAGGAGTTATTTACAGGTTTGGGTACAGATTTGACCTTCAATACAACTTATCATTCATGGACAGATAAATGTTGGGTATGTGTTATATTCTTTCCACAACTAGCCCACGCGTTGTACGTTGCGCTGGGCACAGCAGGGGGTCACAGGGGGGGCGGTAGCCCCCCCTGTCAGGGTCTGAGGCGGCGCCCCGGTGAAATTTTTTTTGGTATGCGGTCCCACTCATATGCAAACCCACCCATGTTTTGTGCGTGAGTTTTCACATGGTTTTGGGGTACGATGGTTTTCGGCCCCTGGTATTTTGTAGATCCGGTCAAGGGAACTACGGTTATGTTCTAATCCAGGGTTAATGGATCGGGGTTTATGTATGCTTCGGCATGTATATATATGTGTTGTAACACTAAAAGGAATATAATGAAAAATCAAGGCAGTCGTCCCAATTTGGGATCAGGGGAAAATCTCTTGTGTTTGTCATTTTATGTTTTATGCTCTCACTATTGTTTATTTTGTTATAAGATTCGTGTGTAGATAATTTAAGTGGGGTTAAAGCCTACATTTGGTATCGAGTTGTTTCGACTTCACAGCAATATTGCTGCTGAGGGTTTTTTGTTTGGGCCTGAGGTAGACCTTGTTCAGTGGGAGATCTGCGGGATCAACTCTTGCGGTGGAAGAAGATGGCGAGCGGCGGAAAGATAGAGATCGAGAAATTTAATGGTCAGAGTTTTGAGTTGTGGAAGCTCAAGATGGAGGATCTGCTGGTGGATAAAGATCAGTGGATCATGGTATATCCAGGTACTAAACCAACGGCAATGTCAGATGAAGACTGGAAGAAACTGGATCGGAAGGCTAAGAGCACAATACGATTGTGTGTATCAGATTCAGTATTTTTGAATGTATCTGGGGAAGCTACGGTGAAGAATTTGTGGGAAAAACTTGGGACTTTGTACCAATCTAAGTCTCTGGTGAATAAGTTGTTCCTGTGGAAAAAGCTGTATAACCTGAGGATGAAGGATGGAGACTCGGTGAAAGAGCATCTGAATGCCTTCAATACTGTGGTAAGTCAGTTGTCATCTCTTGATATTAAAATCTTAGATGAAGATAAGTGCATCAGTTTGTTGTGCTCTCTACCAGACTCGTGGGATAGTCTGGTTATTGCAATAGGTAGCAATACAACTACCTTGAATTTTGATGACATTGTCTCATCCTTGCTATCGGAGGAAATGAGACGGAGAAATATGGAGGGTCAGAATGGAGATGCCTTATCTGTACGAGGAAGGTCCCAGAACAGAAACAAGAATAAGGTTTCGAGTGGGAGATCTAAATCTAGAGGGAGATCTAAATCTCCTGGAAAGTTTGTAAAGGTGTGCTGGAAATGCGGAAAGGAAGGACACTACAAAAATGAATGCAGATCTAAAGCTCCTGAGAAAGGAAAGGGATCTGATGAAGCTCCTTCTACATAGGCAAAAACCACCTCGGATGAAGCTTGGGATGTGTATTTGGCTTCTTCTTCAAATACACATGTAGATCATGAGTCATGGTTGATTGACTCAGGTGCATCCTTTCACTTCACTCCCCATAGGGAGTGGTTCTGCGAGTATGAGAAATATGATGGTGGTGATGTCTTCCTAGGGGATGATAGGAAGGCCAGAATCGTCGTACATGGAAAATTCAAGCTGAAGCTGCAAGGTGGAAGGATTAGAACACTTTAGGGTGTTCTGCATATTCCTGCATTGACCAGAAATCTGATTTTTGTAAGCAAGATGGATGATGCAGGTGTAAAAACAGTGTTCGAGAAAGATGCCTGCAAGATGGTTCGGGAGCACTGGTATTAATGTGGGGGAGTTCGGAATGGAAACTGCATGCAAGCTACAAAAGGTAGCACTATTATTGATAGATTATATGATTATGTAGTTCCTGAAAATGGAGGCGGAAAGCTTAATTTGTCTCTGGAGAAAAGACCATGCTATGGCATGAGGCTTGGACATATTGGAGAGGAAGGGCCTGAGGATACTACATAGAAATGGTATGGTAGAAGGTATGTCTAATTTCTCTTTGGATTTCGATTTCTGTGAACATTATGTATATGGGAAGGAGAATTGGGTGAGTTTTCCTTCTGGTGCTAAGAGGGTGAACAAGATATTAGAACTTGTGCACAGTGATGTGTTTGGACCTGTGTCGGTTCCATCACTGGGTAAGTCTGTGCACTATGTTTCATTCATAGATGACTTCTCAAGGAATACATGGATAGATTTCTTGAGGAAGAAATATGAAGTCTTTGACAAATTTAAATAATTTAAACTGGTGGCTTAAAGCGAGAGAAGAAGATAAGCGCCCCAGAATGGATAATGGTGGGGATTACGCAAGGAAGGAATTTGAAAGAGTTACGTAAGAAGTTTGGTATAGCACGACGAGAGAAGACTACTCCATACACACCTTAGAAAAATGGAGTTGCAGAAAGAATGAATAGAACACTGATGGAAAAGGCAAGAAGCATGCTCAATGGTATTGGGTTAAGACAAGAATTCTGGGCAGAGGCAGTGGAGACTACATGCTATCTGGTTAACAGATCACCTTCATCAGTGTTGGAGGATAAGACTCCACATAGGGTATGGACTGGTAAGAAACCCTCTCTTTCACATCTAAGGGTATTTGGATGTGATTAATATGAACATGTTGCAAAGAAGAAAAGGACAATGTTAGATAATAAATCTTAAAGGTGCATCTTTATTGGGTATAAGGATGGTTTAAAAGGTTACAAGATTTGGAACCCAGAAACAAGGAAGGTTTTGTACAGCTGAGATGTGGTGTTTAGAGAGGTTAAATATGTTGTTAAACATGAATTAATACCAAAGGAACCTAAGAATATAGAGTTTGAGACAAAGGAGTATCAATCAGACTCTAAAGCAGAAGAAGATTCAGAAGAGGAAGAGCCACAAACTCTAGCTATGAGAAGATCAGTTTGGGAAAGAAGGCTTGAAGGTATAGTCCATCCTTTTTTCGGTTTGCCTTAACTATAGCCAGTGATGATCCTAGAATTTTCGAGGTAGTAGATTCGGAGGATGGAAAACTCGGGAGGATGGAAAACTCGGAAGGAGGCCATGGTTGATGAAATGGCATCCTTGCACAAAAAATGAGGGCATGGGGATGGCGCGAGAATTTGGAGGTTGGTGTTTGGAAGGAAGCCCATCAGGAGAAAATGGGTGTTTAAGAAGAAGATGAATGTAGAAGGTAAGATGGAGAAATACAAAGCTCGGTTGGTAGAAAAAGGTTATTCCCAAGTGCTGGGAATTTATTTTGGCGATATTTTTTCTCTTGTTTCCAAAGTTACTTCTATTAGATTACTTTTATCTGTTGATGTTGCATTTGATTTTGACATAGAATAGATGGATGTGAAGACAATGTTTCTTCATGGGGATCTAGAAGTGGAGATCTACATGAAGCAACCTGAACGATTCATGGTGAAGGGTAAGAAAGAACTGGTATTTAGGTTGAAGAAGTCTCTGTATGGGTTAAAGCAGGTCGCGATTGAAAAGACAACATAATTTGATACCTATATATGGGGACTTAGCTTCACCAGAAGCAAGGAGGATCACTGTGTTTATTTTAAATTAATTGGTGACCGTGTTATTTATTTGGTCTTGTATGTGGATGATATGTTGTTAATTGGAAATGACAAAGAAATTATCCTAGATTTGAAGACCCAACTATTCTCCAAATTCGACATGAAGGATCTTGGTGCTGCAAACTATATTTTGGGCATGGAAATTAAGAGAGATCAGGAAAAGAGGACACTCTGGTTAAACTAGAAGAAGTATGTCGAAACTATATTGCAGAGGTTCATGTGGGAATGGTAAGCAGTGGTGTTCCTATTGTAGGTGCAAAGCTGTCTGCTGAACAGTGTCCCAAGACACAAGAAGAAGAGGAGGATATGTCCCGTGTTCCATATGCAAGTGCAGTGGGTAGCCTAATGTATGCAATGGTCTATACCAGACTAGACATTGCACATGCAGTGGGAGTATTGAGAAGGTTTATGTCAAACCTAGGGAAGGAGCATTGGACAGCAGTGAAGCGGGTTTTCAGATATTTACGTGGCACTAGTGATTATGGCTTGTGCTACCAAGGAAGACCAGGATTAGAAATAATGTTGGAAATTCGTGGTTTTGTTGATGAAGATTGGGCTAGAGATCTGGACCAAAGAAGATCTACAAATGGGTATGTGTTTAGCCTATTTGGAGGTGCAGTCAGTGTCTGTAGTGGCACTTTCAACTACAGAGGCAGAATACATAGCAGCCACTCATGCAAGCAAGGAAGCAGTTTGGTTCCAAAGATTGTGTTCAAGTATGGGGTTGGTACAGCAAGCTATAAGGATAGACTGTGATAGCCAAAGTGAAATTTACTTGGCTAAGAACCCTACTTATCATTCAAATACAAAGCACATTGATGTTCAATATCACTTTGTTAGAGATATTGTTGAGGCTAAAAGGGTGTTGCTGGTAAATGTGGACACTTTGAAGAATATTGCAGATGCATTGACAAAGTCTGTGAGCACTCAGAAGTTCTCTTGGTGTAGAGAAACAATGGGTGTTGAAGAATTGGCCAAATTACTAAGCTCTCTTGTGGCCCCCTGTGGAAAGAAAACAACAAGTGGGAGAATGTTGGGTATGTGTTATATTCTTTCCACGACTAGCCCCATGCGTTGTACGTTGCGCTGGGTGTAGCACAGGGGTCACAGGGGGGGTGGTAGCCCCCCCTGTCGAGGTCCGGGGCAGCGCCCCGACGAAATTTTTTTTGGTATGTAGTCCCACTCATATGCGGACCCACCCATGTTTTGTGTGTGAGTTTGCACATGGTTTTGGGGTATGATGGTTTTCGGCCCCTAGTATTTTGTAGATCCAGTCAAGGGAACTACGGTTATGTTCTAATCCAGGGTTAATGGATTGGGGTTTATGTATGCTTCGACATGTATATATATGTGTTGTAACACTAAAAGGAATATTATGAAAAATCAAGCTGGTCGTCCCAATTTGGGATCCAGGGGAAAATATCTATGTTTATCTGTTTTATGTTTTATGCTCTCGCTATTGTTTATTTTTTGTTATAATATTCGTGTGTAGATAATTTCTGTTCAGGGTTAAAAACTACAATAAAGAGGGTAAACATGATTCTAGAGGAAATGTTGAGAATGTATGTTGTGCATCAACATAAGAGGTGGGAGGAGTACCTTCCACTTGGTAGAGTTTGCTTACAAAAATGGGTATCAGGAGTCACTGAGGATGAGTTTTTTTGAGGGACTTTATTGGCGGAGTTGTAATACTCCCATCAGCTAGAGTGATCTAGTGAACAGGGTGTTGATAGGACCAGGAATGTTGGTAGAGATGGAACAGGAAATGCAAGTCATCAAGAATAATCTAAAGGAAACACATGAAAGACAAAAGATTTATGCAGATCATCATAGGGAATTTAAGGAGTTTCGGGTTTGGGAGCATGTGTACTTGTGCATCAACACTAGAGCTCCTTAAAGATTGGATCATGTGCGAAGCTCGAACCTCGGTATTGCAAGCCTTTCGAGATCCTTGAGAGGATTGGACCATTGGCCTACAAACTTGCACTACCTCTGATAGTGAAATTCCATGATGTTTTCCATGTTTAATTTTTTAAAATATATATGAAAGGTGTTGATAATGTGATTGATTGGTCTATATTGCAGGTGGAGCCAGAAGGAGAATTCCAATTGGAACTTTAGTGCATTTTCCAGCGGAAAAAAATCATGCTCCAAAATCGAGCAATCAATAAAGTTAAAGTGCATTGGAAACACTTTGGGCCCGATGAAGCTACATGGAATATGGTTGATTGGATGCGGGCTATGTATCATTCATTAATTTTCAGTGAAGGAAAATGATTTTTGTTATATGTAGATATATTTATATATGGATGTTATTGTAAATGTTGCAATGCGCTTTCTTATAAAGCTCCAATAAGTGGTATGGTTGTCAAATTGTTATGTATGTCATGTTGGCTTGCTTATTAGGAGATTGAAATTGTAAATATTGCATCGAGCTAAGCCATAAAGCTCCATGGGTAGTATGTTTTGGCCTTCAACTATCTTGCTAGTTGTAGGTGTCATTGCACATCGAGGACAGTGTTCCCCTAAGGGGGAGGGGTTTGTAACAACCTCAGGTTAAAATTTCATTTAATAAAGTAATAAATGAAAAATAATACCAAGGTAATGGGACACATATTCCAAGATGAATGTTGGGAAAAACATCCTAGTGGGTGTTCATTTCGTTTATTATGGCTAAGGAAATGGAAAATGCTTTGAAAAGGCAAAGAGGCATTAACTGGAATTTTATTTATGAAATAAAGGAAAGTAGGAGAAAAGGAAGCTCGAAGATCATAAGTTGCATGTGAGGAGGAAATTGAAGGAAAATGGAGCAAAATTGAATAAAATAGAGACCTTAATAATAAATATTCTTATGAGGACCAGTTCACAACTTTTGTCAATTCAGTTTTGGAGCTCTCTCTCTCTATTATCTCTCTCCCATAATCTCACACACTTAGAGAATTCTCAGAGCACTTATAGAAAGGAAGGAAAAGGAAGGATAAGGAAGAAAAGGTAAGCAAAGATCAAGTAAAGAAGAGTTGGATCAAGTGGCTACAACAAGATTATTTGCAGGTATCTTGTTTCGCGTATGATTTCCTTAATAGATTTAGCATGAATGGTACATGCATGTGTGTATTTCATTCACTTGCAATCATTGGCATGGTTTTTTCAAGGTGTGACAATAGTTTTAACTTTTCCTTTCCATTTTTGGATAGCCATGGTGTGATGGAGTTCTTTCATGTGGTTTAGCTTTGGATTTTTGGATGGTTTTGGAACTGGGTGTGGTGGTCTCAAGAAAATTCCCAAGGGCCTAGAAATCCCTTGACTGGTAATGGTGGGATACATTGTAAGGCCTAAGGGTGGAGACAAGAAAATTCCTAAAGGTATAGTTGAATAAATTCGGAGACATCCAAGCTTGTTAGGGCCTAGTGATCTCTTCATTGGTTTTGGCGGGTTTGCGGTACAACCTGATAGTGTATGTTTCTTTGGTTGGGCATAGGAATCCCTTGACCAGTAATGGCGAGATTGCATTAAAGCCTATTAGTGTATGTTTATTTTTTTTGGCCTAGGAATCCCTTGACCGGTAATGGTGGGATTACGGTAAAGCTTGGTTGGGTAGGTGCTTGCTTCGGGCCTATAAATCCCTTGACCAGTAATGGCAGGATATGCAATAAAGCTTGATAATCCCTGGTTGTTTTTTTTTATTCCCAAGCTCATGCTTAGAATATGGCACGAGGTTGATTGGTTGAAAGAAATATTTGATTCATCCCAATCTATGGTCGAGTGGTACATGGAAGTCCCTAACTTGGTTGAATTTTGCATGTGTTAATAAGAGCTCTTTTAATCTTGTATTTCAGTGAGTAAATGTACCTTTTATGGTGTGGCTTTGATGATTGTTCTATTATTGTTATTATTCTGGTTATATGCTACTTATAAGCATGGTTTTATGATAGATTCTAATTATGTCTCTTATCATGTATTGATTAGTAAATGAATGCTTATTGAATACATGACCTAATATATGTTATTGTGACTATTTTAAGAGGGCATTAGACCTTCTTGATGATTCTCATATAAGTATGAGACCCCTATGTTCAAATATGCATTTATGACCTCTATATTTCATGTTCAATATGTGTTTAATGGAATTTTTGTTATGGTTAGGTATGGTTAGGTCAATTTATTTACTAAGTTTTGCATTAATGGATTTATCCTTGTGTCATTCATCATTTTGGAAAGTTATATCAAGTTATGGGAAGAGGTTTGCATGATAGCCCTGAAAAGTGGCTCATATTTTGGGGTCACATGCACAAAACTGGGAATTCTAGACTGCAGTCACTGGGAGGCATTGTTATCGATGGGAGTGGAGGGTTATATTCATTAGCCTACCTTGTTTTGCAAGTGACTGAGAATCCATATCACTAAAATGCTAGTTAGCTTAGGGTTTGGGCACCTGGAGTGGTTGTTCAACTCCTTGGGGTCTTATAGCTCCTGAGGAATTGTTGATTCTACTTCCTTAACTATAATTAGGAGGTTGACTCATATCATATAAGCCCTTATCTCATGTTTACCCTGGAAGGCCGGTGAAATTGGGTAGATATGGGAGGGGTGGTTACAACTATGATCTACAACCTGATATTCCATGCAACAAAGTTAGATGAGTTACCCAACATATCATGTTCCTTGAAGAAAGAGGAAGACATATTGACTTGATTAGACAAGCTCCTTCAACTTTCCAAAGATGATTGCTTCAATTTTTTATTTCTTTTGGGCTTGTCCTTCACCTTAGCTTTGATACTGTTAGAGTCAGTTTTTACAGCCCTCCGTCAGAGATCATTTCTCTTATTGCATTTCATTGTTTAGGTGTCTCATTCCACTCATTCATCTGCATTCCGTTAGGGGCATGCCATTGACTGACGGAAGGGTTTGGTTCTCTTGTTTTCCCTCATGTTTGTACCTGCTGGGTTGGTCAAAACTCCTCAAATTTCATCAAAGTTCAGTTCATGTCATTCACAGTCATAAATGATTATTTTGGTCAAAAAGAGTCTTTTACTTTCTGAGTCTAGGGTTTAGTCTTCTAACATGTTTAATAAATGCCCACAGGCCATGAGGAGGATTTCAATAAGTTTTCAATTCAAAATTTTTCATCATCAAATATGCTCGAGGACATTTCTTGTTCAAAACTCTGTTTTGAATAAGAAATTGTCAAATTTTGTTTTTGTAATAAAATGTATTTTTCCACCATGTTGTACTTCTCCATGCGAACTCTGGTCCTCCTTTTCCAAGGATCAATGCCAACATTCCTACAAGAAATCAACCAATTTCATCATTCAGAGCTTAGAAGGTCAGTGACGAAGCAAAAAGACAAAGTTGAATTAAATGAAAAGTGCCAATATCAAAAGAACATTACAAACTGGGTTTTGAAGAAGTAAAAATCAAAGCCATCTCTTGCCAAGATATTTCTCAAGGTTATTTATTCATTTGCAACAAGTTTCATTCAAAAAATCTCAGAGAGAAGTCGAGTTTTGGAGTGAAAGAGAAAATCTGCGTTTTGAGGAAGGCTGACTGTGAGTTAAGTTGCGCGTGGCGCACTGGGCAGAGGCGCGGCGCATAGGCGCGACGCAGCGCGTAGAGCCGGAAGACGCAGTGTTAATTTCCAAGGGCACGGTGCACCCAAAGGCCGTGGTGCATTGGATCTGCACGCGGCGCAGAGAGCCCCAAAGGCCGAAAAATTATCCTCCACGAAAAGTCATTTCAAATTGGCTCATTTGCCTCCAAGTAAGTTGACAAAGTATGTTCGTTGATTTTAGGGTGTGTTTGCTGCGTGTTGAAAATGAGAATTTCAAGTGTTTAATGGTGAAAGACTTAACCCTATATCCACTTCGAAATATGCTCCATAGGGTTTGAAGAGAGGTAATTGTAATTTGAAATTGGGTGTCAAAACTTGAACTTGCCAAAACACTCTCATTCCATTGTTATGTGTGCTCTTATCACTGCTATTATTATATAATTGTTCTCATTGCTATTATCATTGTTATTGTTACCACGGTCCTGCTCCTATTCTTGCTGTTCCATATCCCTCATACCCCTTTGTTCCCATGTCAATGAATTCCCAAACCCTATTACTTGTTACCACTTCCCTTCATTGATAAAAATCTAAGTTTCCACAAGATCCAAGGGCTGCCTTTATATCTTCGACTGCACTTATATTCTATCATTTCATGGACCCTTGTTCCTAAAAAATGCCCCATCATTATCACTTATTCCCATTACCTATAAATCCCCAAATCCCTAACTTCCTCAAACAGTGGTTGTCTTCACACTTGAAACTCATTTGACAGTCCTTTTCCCATTGTGATATTTCTTATAGAACCTTGATATATATGTGACACATTTGGCATTAAAAGAAATACACCAATTTCTCATTTTCTAACCAACCAAGCATACAGTTGACAAACACATTTCAGCACCATGTCAGAGATAGATTCACCATATGAGCAGGGATATAAGCAGGATAGTGATTCAACCGCAGAGCTAAATGTGCCAAGGATATCTCATAAAAGTGGTAGGCATGTCAGGGAAGAGCCCACTTCTTTGACCCAATTGCAGGCTTGCCCGCTTGCAATGGATTGTTTTCAGTGTCAGTCATGTTTCCAGTATTGTGAGATGATTGCCCGAACTCAGCATCATCATGAGTTAGCTCACCTATTTGTCCTACATTTGCATAATGGTCATGTAAATATTGCTGGAGTGAACTTCAATTTGACACCAGAGACTATTTCTGAGGCGACTGGGATACCGAACATTGGTGAGGAGTGGAATAAGAGACA
The DNA here is from genome assembly GCA_034641835.2 of Pinus albicaulis. Classification (NCBI taxonomy): domain Eukaryota; kingdom Viridiplantae; phylum Streptophyta; class Pinopsida; order Pinales; family Pinaceae; genus Pinus; species Pinus albicaulis. Next base: position 95,293 of record JAXQQM020066007.1, on the reverse strand, counting down.
GCAGCTGGATAGAGCATATTATGAGCCTTACATCAGACCTGGATATTTGAGGCAGTTGAGCAGGGTTTTTCCATTCCAATTTCTGCAAGAGTCTTATGCACCATTGATGAAACTCATTATTTGTTATTTCAGCTATGAGGGCCGTTTCTCACGTCTTTATGCATATTACATCAGACTTTTGATGCATTTTATGAGAGTGAGACTGATGAGTATCCCCTATTTCATGTGTCGGAACATAGAGCAGATGACGGTCCTTGTGCAGAAGAAGACCCCAGCGTAGCAGCATAACAGCATTTATCATTACGCGCTCATCAAAATCATTGTAGTGCATCAGCTTGGATTACAGGGCATCGCGTGGGATGAGTTCATTTCCCGTGATTTCTTTGCAGCGCCAGAGCCTCCCAAGGTAGTTCATGATGAGGGAGAGCCTTCACACCAGTTTGATGTTCCCGAGTTTGAGCCTATCAGTGCTCCGGTGTGTGTGACATATCATAGAGGCCATCGAGCCTTATTTGCAGCAGCACGACGAGTACTATCTCCACCCGGGGTGGAAGGGGTCTCATTGACTTCATCAACAGTGCGAGTACTATCTCCACATGGTGTGGAAGGGGTCTCGCCATCGACATCAGCACATGTACAGGTTCAGGATATAGGCAAGAGGCCAATGCAGGATGAGGGCCCTTCAGGAGGCCAAGACACTGATTTTATACTCATCGATGTTGATGCAAGCTCTCCCAGCTCAAAGCTAAGGGAGGTCATCCAGGAGTAGAAATCTGAGATTGGCACATTGACAGAGAGATTGCAGAGAGCACAGTGGGTGATAAACTACTTGGATCAGTGGAACAAACAACTAGAGGATCAGCAAATGATCATTGACTTGCAGAAGATCCGTGAAGACTGAGAATTGGCTTGAAAGAGACACGGTGACATGACACCCATTGAGCGACAGATTTGGCTCGAGAGAGTCAACAGACATCTTGAGAAGTTGTTGGCGAAGGCCAATAGGGACAAATACATGCTCAAACATATGAATAATCACTATTGGGCCCGCACTCACGTTTGCAGAGCCAGGATGAAGATCCTGAAGGCAAGGTTGAAGAAAGAACTGAAACGGCGAAAAAGGCCTGATCCACTTATAATATTGGCTGATGCTTCCTTGGATGAGCATGAGACATGATGGGAGACCTTCACTCCAAATTTCAGCAAATTTGGAGAAGATTTTGTCATTTTTGAAAATTTTGGTTGCAAAACAGGTTTTTCCGCCCGACGCGTCGCGCCACCCGACGCGCGCTTATGATTGGGAAACCTTCTGGAGGAAAACTTGATATTTTTGGATTTTTTATGGTAATTTATGCATGCTCAGGAATGGATGAGATATTTCATCAAGTTCTGGGTGGTCTTAAGGGCCAAAAACACCATGAAAATCACCTTTCTACCACCTTTTGCACCAGCAGGAAGTAGTCTTGGGAGATTGAAGTTATGGAGGGGTAAATGAGCTCATAATTGAAAATTTCCATTTGGACTTTGGGAAGTGCTCCAAAAACAGGTCCAAAGTAGCGTGGAGTATAGAGCTTTGAGTGCGGCGCATAGAGGAATTTAGCCTATTTTTCACCTTCCAGCTCAGAAATTCGACCAGTTTTGACTAGTTTTACTTTTTCATGAGAGGATTGATTTATATTGTTGTAATTTGGTAACCATGATGTAATTTTGGCACGTATTTACTTGTTCGAGATGATTCATTCACTAAAAAGTGAAAATTAAATGAAGGAATCATTTTCCTTCCTTTTAGAGGCAAGTTGTTTGGCTGCCTAGATTTCAGTTCCTTGTTTAGAATTGGTTCAAACTGCTCCTAGAAGGATGAGCTCGACTCCTAGAGGCATGGGAAGGGGTTATAATTTTCTATATATTTTATTTTCTGAGACATTTTTAGGGTTGGATACTTGGGACAAGTTTGGCACCTCATTGTATATCCATTTTCAGTTTTTGGCAAAGGAAAGACCAGAGTTTTGCAGCACTTGTTGGGATCCTTGTGGCTTCTGAGTTTTGATGATGTTATTCTCATGTTATTGTAAGTTTCATTAATTTTATATGTATTTAATTTCCCTTCTCTATGCTTCTGAATTAACGAATGAGTAATCGAGGTAGAATTCATTGATTTACTGGTGCTCTTGCCTTGGACTTTTGTTTAGTTTTATATGTTTTTCTTCAGTTTGAAGAGGATCCTTGCACTCTCTTTCCCTATTCAGCTCCTTATTAGTCTTTTCAATCCATTCATTTGATATAAGACATCAATATCATTGCCTACCCTTCCCCAACTTGAACTCTGCAAGAATTTGGCCTCATCCCCAAGCCCAAAATTGTTTTTCCCTTTTTTCAACAAAAAACCCCTAAAAATCAAAATAAAATCCTCCTATTTGTTTATTTAGCCTAATATTAGTTGTTTTTATCGTCATCTCAAGCCCCTTTGAATATTTTCATTGAGATTGACCCGGAGAGAGCCCTCTCCTGTCCTCGTAGGGCTAGCTACGAGGCTGAGCGTGGTTTGGTGTTGTCCTTCTTCTGCCTTATTTCAGCCTGAGGTGGATTTGGGAACTAACATAGTGGCGACCATACTGGGGAATAAAATAGTTTTCTTTTCGATGTTATTTTCTTCATAAGTTATAGACGGAGTATAAATTCATGCCAAGTAGCTTTTGAAACGATTTTTCTATGCATTAGTGGAAGTAGATAAACGCTGTTTCAGTCAATCTCCGGTTTAGCTTGTGAACGTGACATTTTTCTTGTGAATTACCTCAGTATATTACATCGTTCTGGACTTTTGGATGATTGAGTCTAGAATTTGATAGGCTGAATAGATCGTTTTGTCCTTTGATTTTTGAATAGATCAACACACTGGCTTCTAGAAGACATACTAGATCGAATCTTGATCCTAATCCGCCTCCAGTGTATGAGAATCCCAACCTGATCCCAATAATTTTCCGTCAAGAAGGTCCCGTGATTCCTTTGGTCAAATCTCACTCATACCCTACTATATTTGAATACATCAAAGACATTGAGTTTGATGATCATTTCGAGTTGTCCTTATTTGAAACTAAATCTGAAAGTGCTACTAGTTCTACCGTCATAAATCCCGAATTCATTAAGTATATTGAGGTTGAGAAAGCTAATCGATCCATTGATAATTACATTCTGAACCTTTGGAACTCTATTGTGGCAACGAATATTCCTAAGTTTATTGAATCCGCTTCCGAAACTCTTGGTCCATCAGTAGTTACATCTGATTCACAAGTTCACGCTGAGCCTTCTTTTATTCCTACCATTCTAGTGAAACCATTGATATCTGATCAGCAATCAGCAGTAGTTCCTCCTCCATCTCCACCACATACACCTCGCACACCTACTGCTCCTACTCCACCCATTTCTCCAAGACAGATTATAAATCCACCAAGAGCAATGGCTGCTAGATTCACACCTCTTGTTTTGCCAGCAAATTTGGATCCTATGCCTGCTGATTATCAGAGTAAAATTCCTTTGTTTGATGGTACTCCTCAAAGTGTGCCTGCTCAGCAGCATATTGATAGAATGACTTTTTGGATCTGCATGAAATTGATGAAGAGAATGTATCCATGAGATTGTTTGTCCAAACTTTTGGAGGTGGGGTACATAAATGGTTCAGATCTTTGCATCCCAGAAGTATTAATACATTAGAAGAGCTTCAGATTCAGTTTCTAGATCGGTGGGAGATGAAGAAAGATCCGCTGCAAATCATTTCTAAGTATACTAAGATCAAGCGCAATCCTGGTGAGCCCGTCCAAGACTATATTATCAGATTTAATGCAGTTTATAATGCAATTCCTGATGACTTGAGGCCTTCTAATAAGTCAGCTTTGTTAAAATTCCCGGATGGTTTTGATTCGGAGATGGCCTATTCATTATGAGATAGAGATCTGCCTACTTTAGAGGACATGCAGAAGATTGCCGTGAGTGTTGAGGCAAACTGAATGATAAGAGAGATATACTGAAAACCAAGAAGAAAGTTGTGATAAATGAAGAAGCTTCTACATCTACAGATCAGATACTTCGCGAAATGGGAAAGATGTTCTAAAGGCTCACTCTTGATAAGCCCGAACCACACGTTCGGAATCCTAACTTCCGTGGTCAGCAGCAGCCCCTATTGTGTAGATTAATTCGTCTTGTGGACAAGACCAATCTCTCTAGTACTAAAAGTAACTAGCAACAAACAGCCAATTATACTAATCTCTCTCTAAGCATATAAGATTTATAAAAACACTATATAGGTGTAAGGCCTACCTTATGTCCAGCGCTTGCTTGATCTCGTTGAATTCCTTCCCGTGCACTTGAAAGAACATTCCTCGTGAATCTGCAGCAAGCAAAAAGATTACACAACACCTGTATAGACATTATTATAAACCATACTCATCATAATGATCAAGGAATTTATGAAATAAACCATGAATAGACAGTTTAATGAGAGAAATGAGTATATTTGTATTAACTTAAAATAAAGAAAACCTTTACAACCTGTGCCTTGATGTCGTGCAGGTCTTCCTGGGGTCCGAAGCAGGAATCTCTTCTAATTTGACAAGCATTGCACTCTTTGAACCAAGATAGATAGAGATGAGTGATTTAACCTCACAGAAAGTCTTAGTTAACTGAGTCTGAATCTCAACAGCATTTAACTTCAAATATCTTAATCTTGAACTCCCTTTGAGGCTACCCAAGGCCTCTTTTTATAGTGGAAAAGAGGAGGTTTTCTGTTCCAAATATTAAGGGATAGAATCCTCCTTCAAAGGGATTAGCTCCTTACATCAAGGGGTTAGCTCCATCAAGTGAGGGATGCATGAACCTTCTCAAAGTGTCTCCATTCCCAAAAATTCCCATCTAGAATCTTCTAGAATTCATCTGAAATCAAATTTTTATCTTTACTTTCTCGCCCTTTTGAGTTTTACAGAGGTCCGCACCCATAACACAAAGAAAGTGCGGTATGGTTCCGTAGGAGGGCTGAACTTTAGGTGCGGGACCGCAGGAAATGAATAGAGAAAGTGCGATACCAATGTTTAGGGGGTTTTTAGGAACTTTTCTCTAATTTTGAAAGCTTGACATGAGGAGTTGATATGTTAGACTTGCAAAAGGAGGAAGTATGAGTAATAATGAGCTCATACTCATAGTAAAATGTCAGGATGATAGTTTTTAGTGTAACAAATCGCCCCCTAAAGTGCAAAGTCTGGAATAGATGAAGCTGAAGTCTGTCATATATGAAGAGTGTAGTACTTTATCATTTCAAAGATCATCCTGTGGACACCCCAGTCGGAACCTGTAAAAACATTCAATGCAAAATATATACATATATATGTCATCACTGAGGTAGGCATTCCCATACTCAGATTAAAACTAACTAGAAACTAACTCAAATCGTTCTGATACAGGAATGATTTTGAATATATCATAGTATAGATATATGTAGCCACAGTATGGACGCATCCATCTGTTTATAAATAGTCTACTGTATAGATGACAACAAAATTCCTCGTAGCCTGGATGGTGGAAACTAGATCCAGGGTCTTGAATTCCGCATCTCGAACTAGTACGATTCTATCCATGTGAATAAATGTGTTGAAGTCAAACATGGTAGAAACCACTTGATTACCAGTCAATGATGTGAACTGTTAACAAGTGTGAGAGAAACCACCAGTAATGTCAATGGCTCTCAAAGTACTCAGTACAATCCATGAAATGTGAATGAATGAGCTGAAGTCGAACATGTCACGGAATCATTCGATCGAAGGTCAATGATGCAACCTATCATCGAAGGCGAGAAACCTGTCATTAAGGCATGCAGATTTCAAGGTATTGACGATTTCTGGATCAACTTTCTAGATAATGTGCTGATGTCGATAGAAAGTGATCTGTTGTAGGCAAGCCCACAACACGAAATCATAGATCAAGTTTTGAAAATATATTGGCAAGGACTGACTCAGGGATGGTCAAAGATGGATGACAGATATTTTGCAGATGAATGGTTTTATTTGAACTGTTCTCTTGGACACATAACGACACTGCAGATGGCTTGGTAACAATTGACCTAAAGCTAATACCCAGAAACCGGCTGAAAAATTTTCAATGTGGTTTGATTAACTGTTAGGCAAAGGATTTCCCAACCCAGGTGAATATAAGTGTCGTGTCCAAGAGTGGTTGACTGAGTTTTCGAAAATTTAAAATACAACAAACATGCCCATTTTTCTCTCTTTTTCCCCCACCATTTCTGGCAAGTACCTCTTTATTTTTGACAAGCTTGAGGAGGATAACATTTGCTTGGTTATAAGCTCATCCTTCGGATGAGTCCAACTTAGTTTAAAATTCGAACCCTAAGAAGGAGTGGTTCGTTCCTGTTGAAAATTAAACGGGTCCTTTACTGTTAAGTTTTAACGAGTCCAGTATAGGAGAAACTCGGTGTTTTTCAGTTTTAGGGAGTCAGAAGAAAAACTTAAGAAAACTCCATGGGTGTACTTTTTCGTGAATTTAGTCTCTCGAGCCCGAAAAAGGATAAAATAATGCGGGAGAGAACTCTATTTACCGTAATTAGTCAACGTATACCTTTTTCGTAAATAGTCCATTTCAGTCCGTAAAAGGGGTAAACTTATACTGAAGGGACGACTGTTCATTTACTTTAACGAGTTCGAATAGTCAAGTACTTGGCAATCTTTTCATATTTAGAGAGTCTGAAAAGGGCTTAAAAGAGGACTCCAAGGTTTCGCTTTTTCGTAAAATTTTTGAAAGAGTCCGAAAAAGTGATAAAAGTATGCTCTTTGTTGAAAAACGATCAGTTCACCTGAAAAATCCAGTTTCTGCACAAAAACTTGAAACATTACACATACATGTTTAAGATAAGTAAAAATGCTTTCAAAAATACCCTTTTTTAAAGTGAAAAATAAATAAATTAAAAATTCATCCATTTGAAAAAACTTATAAAAAGGACTTTTTCAATTTCATTTTTACCGTTTAGTTTCAGAGTGAAAAGTAAAAAGCTTTTGGGTAAGAAAGTTCCTGTGAAGACTCTGGAAAATTCATCCATTGGAATCGAGAACCGTCAGTCCCAGGTAATCCACAACCTCTCAATCTTGTTTTTCATCCGTTTCAAATTTGTTTTTAGGCTTTAGTTTGAATTTTTGGGGCAAAAAATGGTTAAAAATTTCGCCCGCGAGGTCTGCAGGTGGGACACACGCTACCTGCAGACCCCAACTTTTTCCTATAAGGAAAAATTCGTGGGTTCCACAACCGGCACACACTGCGCGTGCGGACCTACGCTCTATTTACAAAGAGCGGGTGTGGTACTCGCGCGGTTAGATTTAAAGCATTGATTTCTCATTTGTTTGCCAAAATTTTTCAAATAAGATTATTCTAACTTGCCTTTTTTTGTATTATAGGATTAACAAGATGTTGATCTGGCGAGAACGTGAGCACGAGGAAGTGGATGAAGCTGTAATACTTCATTTTCCCACACAACAGGCATTAAAAGCATGTGGCTTGTACAAATTTTGGGCCATCTCTGGCATGAGGGCACAAGTAGAAATCTTGACATGGTTGGTGAACAGATGGAATGTGGAGGACCAGTGCTTCTTCATTGGTGGCCACCGGCTCGAAATTGAGCTGGAGGATATATATTTCTTGACTGGTTTGTCCAAGAGGGGCGAACAAGTTTCTTTGTTTGGGACTAGGCCAGGTGGCCAGTCTGTTGCTAGTCTCCAACTAGAATTCTGCAATGACCAGGAAAATCCTCGGGACAAACGGATTGACATAAAACACATCATTCGTCCTGAATTAAAATTTATTGCTTTTACTGTTACCAAACTGTGTGGGAGTGTTGCGCTTCATGTAGCTACTGGTTCCCAAATGCGTATTGCCGTGGACTGTTTTCGCGGCACCATCTTTAACTGGTGTGAAGCTGTGTTGGCCAATGTGAAAGGCCAACTAACCAGAGCAAAAAATGGGAAACTGAATAACTTTGGATATGGATCCATTTTTGTTTCTTTTGCTCTGGAGAGGATCCCCATGTTAGCTCCACAGAGTATTGCTGTTGATTCCGGTCGACCTCGAGAACCGAGAATGGTTCGTTGGTCCGTGTTGATGGTTCGTCATGCTATTGAGGGTACTGAGATTGTGCGATTCCCTTCTTCATATTTTCGTTGGCTGGATCACCAACTTTTTGTGATAGAGGATTTTCCATATGCTGGGATAGATTTCCGCGGTGACAGAGAGATGGCTCTCCCTGCAGGGGAATAGTGGGATGATTCAGGTAAAATCATTTTTCAATGTTTGCTAAATTCTAATTTTTTTTAATTTTTTATCGTCTTTGAAAACTAATAACCAAATTTTTTTTGAATACAGATGTGGGTCCACAAAGACCAGCTCATCTCCAACCTTACGAAAGAAGACAACCAGTTGCGCCCGCACCAGCCCCAGCAGGCCAATCAGCGGAGATTTTGATTGATTTAGAGCATCATCTAGAGCTTTTGACTCTAGATATTCCAGAGACCAGCATAGATGACATTCCTCTCAGGCTGCAGAGATATGTGATTGGAGTTTCAGGACCTTTTAGGAGGTTCCTATGCAGGGTAGCCCGGGCAGTGGTTTCTTATCGTGATCACCATCAGTGATGGGATGATCGTGTAGACTCATATTTTTTACTTTTTTATTATCATTTTTGCCGATCATAAGGTGTTTCCAACCTATGATCGAAGACGATGTATATTTTTTGAAAACACTCCTATACTATGATATATCACTATTTGCCGGCTATCTGTGTACATATGTGAATGTTGTTTGTTTTACTGCTTTTGATTATTGCAAATGTCTATTTATCATACTAGAAGCAATTGAATCTGCTAATGTATTTAAATGTCTTGGAATATGCTGATATTCAATATAATCAAACTCACTTTCCAAGAGACGAACTCTTAAAAACAACCGTAATAACACTAGATTTCTAATCGTATAAACCCTGTTAAGCTGTAATACAACAAGTTCAGAATCCAACCTTACAATCAAACTCCGAATTCCAAATGATATGGATTCAGACAATAACTCAATCACTGCACTATACTCGGCAATGTTATTTGTTGTTTGACTAAGGCTTACCCCATGCATGGATACTAACTCATCAGAGGGTGAATAGATAACCCAAGCTGCAGAAGAAATGTTCCGTGTACTACGACAAGCACCATCAGCAAAACCAATGTAGGTTTGAAGAGACGTCGACATCTGCAATATCAAGAGTAAAACTCAGATAAGCAGGAATAGTTACACTAGGCACACCTTTCTAATCTAAAACACACCAACAGTAAAGAAATCTAAACTAACAAAAATCTCCATGCCTCGTTTAAGCATAATATCGCTTTAGATAAAGCCCATTTCTGGGTTTATCCAAAGGAACACCGTCAAAATCTATTAACTCATAGGCCCCTTTTGCTAACTTTCGTTTAACAATATAAGGACCATGCCACATAGGCACGAATTTCCCAGCTCCTAGCTTGTCGTTAGCTTGATCATAAAGTAAAACTAGGTCTCCTTCTGAAAAATTTCGAGGGGTCACATTTCTATCATACTGAGCTTTTATCCTTTTAACATGAGCCTCGTTTTCTATTGCAGCATTTCGTCGATTCTCATCTAATTGAGCTAAGTATAAGAAACGTTTTTCCTCTTCAGACGTAGCTGGAAGTAATTCTACGGCTAATTTTAGTGACGGTATTTCGCATTCAATCGGCAACACAGCTTCCAAACCGTAAACCACTTGAAAAGGAGTGAAACCTATTGATGTGTTGACTGAGGTTCGATATGCCCAAAGTGTTGAAAATAACATGGAATGCCAATTCGTCTTGTGAATACCAATGATTCGTTTAATCATGGTGACTAAAACTTTGTTAATGGCTTCAACCAGACCATTGGCTTGCGGATAATACGGAGTGGAACTATCGTGGCGCAAGCCAAGCTGTTCTGTCAGTTCAGTCATCATGATATTCCGAAAATGACTTCCATGATCCGTAATAATAGCTTGAGGAACATCGAACCTAGTAATTATGTGATTAAATACGAATGTTGCAGCAGTCTTACCGTCAGCTGAAAATGTAGGCATCGCCTCGGCCCATTTTGTAAAATAATCTACTGCTAGAATAATATAGGCATGCCCCCCGGCCGAGTGAGGGTTACATGTAATAAAATCGATACCCCATTTCACTAAAGGACCAACAACAATTATAGGGTGAAGAGGAGCGGGTGGCGCGCGCATTTTCCGATCAAAAATTTGACAGTTGTGGCATTTCCGAACCGCATAAATGCAATATTTGAACAACGTTGGCCAGAAATAACCTGCACGCAATATCTTTTGGGCTGTGGCATACCCAGACATATGACCGCCACATGCTCCAGAATGGCAATCATTTAAAACCTTCTCAGCTTCTTCATGAGTTAGACAACGTCGGAAAATAGAATCCGCTCCATGTCGATAAAGTGTATCACCAATGATATGATACTATTGGGATTGGAAGCGTATTTTCCGTCACTGAGTTCGTGAAATGTCAGGTTGAAAAGATTGGGTTTGGAGATAAACAATAATATCTCCATACCATGGATCAAGTGTACTGATAAGAAACAAAGATTCGTCCACAATGGACTCTTCTGCCACTGTTTCAGTATCAGTAGAGGGGAAATCGCACATCAGTTCCACAAATACCAAAGATTTCTTTGCCTTGGATTTTTCAAATTCCAAGTCAAATTCCTGCAGGATAACTATCCATTTGGAATATTTTCCCCCTAGCAATTGTTTGGTTAAAATATACATCATAGGGTTCCAATTAGAAATTACCGTGGTTTTACGTAACAAGATGTAATGTCTAAAACGTTGAACAGCTTGGACGGCTACCAAGGCCAATTTCTCCACATGTGTGTATTTGATTTCAGTCGGATGCAAATTTCGACTAAGATAATAAATCACATGTTCATTGTGAGATTCATCTTCCTGAACTAGTACCATCCCAATGGTGGAATGAGAAGCAGCGAGGTACAAAATGTAATCTTGATTGTAGTTGGGAGGATGCAATAACGGTGCATGGGTCAATGCATGTTTAAGTGCATCAAAAGATTGATCAACGATCTCGTCCCAAAAGAACGGAATGTTCTATTTCAACAACCGGGTAAAACCCTTTGTAAGCTCGGCATAGTTAGGAATAAATCTACGTAAAAATTTTGCTTTCCCCTGCAAACTTTGGAGTTGGCGTAAAGTCGAATGAGGAGGCAATATAACAATGGCTTCGACCTTCCATGGATCGACGCGAATGCCTGTTTTTGAGACAACAAATCCCAGTAATCGACCCGATTCTATGCAGAAAACACATTTGTGCAGATTCAACCTTATCCGATAATGCCTACATCTCATAAAAATTGCTCGTAAATGAGTGGGATGATCGGCCCTACGTAATGAATGAGCAGGTAAATCATCGAGATATGGCTGGACAATGTGCTTAATGTCATGAAATGCGTAAGACATAGCCCGTTGAAAAGTTGCTCCAGCGTTCTTTAGTCCAAAAGGTAGTTTACAATAGGAAAACATTCCCCATGGACAAATAAAAGCTGTTTTGGGTTGATCTGCAGGGAGTATGTTTATTTGATTGTAGCCGGAAAAGCCATCCATGAAGGAAAACAATTCACTACCAGCACAATCATCGATTATTTGATCGATATAGGGAGTTGGATAATTATCTTTTGGACATGCTCAATTAATATCCCTATAATCGATACATACTCTTATCGTTCCTTGTTTTTTAGTCACAGGAACAATATTCGATACCCAATCCGTTAAGGGAATTGGATAAATGAATCCTGCTCGAAGTAATTTTTCAACTTCAGCTTTTATAGCAGCATCTTTTCTAGGATGAATTTGACGTAATCGTTGACGAACAGGTTTAGCATCCGGGTAAGTCTTAATTTCATGAACGACGATCGATGGATCAATTCCTGGCATTTCTTCATAAGACCAAGCAAACACGTCATGGAATTCTTGAAATAGGGCTTTATAAGTCTGAATTTCTTCATCTGTACAACAAGAACCTATATGAATGTTTTCAATTATTCATGGTTTTACTGAAATGTCAATTGGAACCGTTCTAGATATATTTTCCAAATTTAACTCAGAATCAGGATTTTGCAATGGATTCTGAGGTTCCTTGGCATATTCAGCAGTAAAAATTGAAGCGAAATCATCTTCAAAATGATCTAATTCAGGTAAAAATGAAGATCGATGATGTAGATCGTCCCATGGTAAATCATCAATAGACAAAAACTCATGAATTTGCTCATCTGTATGAACAAGTTCAGGAAATTTCGTTGTAACTGAACTAGATATAGAAAGTGATTCCTCTTGGATCCCATTCATTGGATCAACTTCGGTTGAAAAGGAGTCGGAAAAAGACTGTACAGCCTGGTACGCAATTTCAAATGGACTCAAAGGCATCACGCCATCAAATGAATCTATCTCGGATTCAGAAGGTACGATCCAAGGATCATCAAACATGATAGTGTCTGATGAAATCATGTGAATATTTGCAGTAGAAGGCGATACGTTAGGAGGAGGAAAGGAAAAAGTTTCTAGTAAACCAAAATCTTTAATCAAACCTACTCCAACATCCTTATAAGGGATAGCCGTTTTACCAACATGCTGGATTGTTTCTGTAGAGGCTGGGTCGGACGAGAAATAAGTTAACTGATCTATTGTCACGATCTTTCCTTGATATGGAAATTTTATAAGTCGAAAGACCGAAGAGACAACAGCAATCATAGCATAGGACCAACTACGACCCAGAAGAAGGTTGTAATCTAGAGGGGCATCAACCACTTCCATATCTAGATTAACGATTTTACCTTCGACCCCTATGGCTAAATCCTGCAAAATACCAAAAGGTTGAAAACCTAGACCATCAAAAGCCTTTAGAATTGTCATGGATTGGTTAAGTGTAGGAGATCTAAGAGATTTCCAACACTGAATCGACATAATACACGTTGAAGCTCCCTCATCAATCACAGTCCGAAAAATAGGTCTGTTTTTTACTAACACTAGAATCTGGAAAGCCATTTGGTGAGGAAGACGTGGTGTACTATTTTCTAAATCGAAGATTATAAGGTTAGAATCCTGAACATCGACAGCTCCTATGGCAGACAATAATAATTTACGTTGTGTTGGACACGATTGCAGCACTTCCAAAGCCGACATTGCTGAAGGAGAAACGGCTAAGTCTTCAACAATGTTGTAATTCTGAGCAGCTCTCGCATGTGGATTGAAAGCTGATTTACGAAGAACACCTTTAGCAGGCGGTTTGATTATCAAGTCTGGATTTTGTTTCTCGATCTGTAGCAGACCGGAAACAGGAGGAGTTGTATTTGATGTATTCGCATTAGAAGACTCTGCTTCTTTGCCATCAACGGGATTCTTAGAACCGTAATCTTGCGATCGCGTCGCAATCCTTACATGAGACATCATCATAATAGGCTCTTCTAAAGTAGTCGAGGAAGAACCAATCATCTTACTATCTTGAATTGGAAAAGGATCCTTCAAGACAGCAGGTTGTTGCGATCCTTTAATGAATTTCGTAACTTCGTCTCGATATGGACATTCTTTCGTGAAATGATCTTGTTCACAAATGAAACAAGGATAGCGAGGTTTACGTTTTTCGTCATTGGATTCATCTTTATCAGTTTTCTCTTTCGAATTCTTTTTTTTTGTTCCTCCCCTTATTTTTACCACCAGATTTTGATTTTGTCGTAGATGTTTCAACGACATGAATGTCGGCAGAAACTTCGGGAGAAGATTCTCCTTTCGGGGAATCAGGTAAAGTTATAATTGGAGAAGAATTCTTTGACGATTTCTTCTTACTTTTAGAATTGACCGTACCAATCATACCGTCAGCGGCATGAGACCCTGAAGGAGCAGCAACTATTTGACCTTGTTTTGGAAGGTCTGGGATTTTTTCATGTAGAGTACCTGACTGCGTATAAACGAGGTCAAGGTACTGAGCCTGAGAAATTACCTACTCTTCAGTAACAACACCAGCCTTAGCTACATCTTCAGTGATCTTGGGTAACAATGATTTAACAAACCATTCTGCCAAAATTTGATCCGGAATATAAATTTTCACCAAACGTCGTCTACGTCGCCATTCATGAATATGATCAGAAATATACGTGGACGTAGATTGTTTTAGCGAAGTTAATAATTCTGTGCCATTTTCGTATCTGACAAGCAACTGAAAATGAGTTAAGAAAGTTGTTGCTAACTGACTAAAATTATGAAACGAACTGCGTGGTAACTCAATGTACCATTTGGCAGCAAGACCTATAAGGGTTCTTTGGAAAAGACGTAAGCGAATCGAATCATCAATGATTGAATTAGATGCACACCAAAGGTGATAAGTCATAACATGATTCGATGGATCCTCTCCTGACTTACCTTCAAATTTGGTATATCACTGGGCAACTTATGAGGCATTGGCGGCCAGTTCTGATAATAAAAAATTGGATCATTTGTAAGGCGCGTCAAATCGGGTAAGTCCAAAGTTGCGATAAATGGTAATTGACGGTTAGGGTCGCGAAAACCTTGAGAAGCCAAAGCAGATCCAGGAGGCGGATACCCAGGATAACTAGGAATCGGATTAGCATTAGGTATTGTGTAACCTCCCGGAAAACCAGCATGAATCAGACCATACTGAGGTTGCTGATAAGTATAACCGGGGTACGGTTGATACTGATAGCTTGGATTCTGTACATAGGGACCGAATTTCGGCTGTCCCTAGTACAGTTGATACGTAAATTGAGGTTGACTTGTAACAACTGTACTTGTACCGGTTTGTCCTATAGGTATCTGAACTGAAGTCTGAACTGAAGGTCCTGAATAAGGTACAGAGACTTGGGGGATTTGCACGGATACAGGGGTAGCCGAACTCGGGGCTACAGATACTCCAGAAACAGGTGTGACAGGTTGAACAGACGTTGTAGCAGTTGTAGCAGTTTGAGGCGGAGTCTGAGGTGTACTAGGCCCAGTCTGCTGAACTGAACTAGGTGCAGGAGTTTGAATAGCTGGCTGAACAGGTTGCTGGGTTGGACCAGAAACCAATGGCTGGCCAAGTTGGTAAGGTAACTGCACATTAGGCTGCAAAGGCTGTTGATATTGGGATGGATCCAACACCATAGTTCCGGGGTATTGTCCCATAGAAGGTTGAACATAAGGACCAAAACCTGGTTGAACGTAGGGTTGATTAGTAAGTGGTAAATTTCCAGTTCCTTGAAAAGATGGTTGACCAGAAGGCTGTTGGTAACCTTGAATTGGGTACTGCCCTTGAGGTTGATAACCCTGAGGCGCGTACTGAAGCTGGGGTTGATAAGGACCCTGAGGAGCATATTGTGTTTGGGGTTGACCTTGAGGAATGTACTGTCCTAAAGGTTGATACCTTTGAGGTATGTACTGTCCTTGGGGTTGCCCCCCAAAATAATATGATTCCACAGTTTGTCATAGGAAAAATCTACCTTGAGGTTGTGCCCCCGGTGGTAACTGACTACCTTGAGGTTGCCCCCAGGCGGTAACTGACTACCCTGAGGTTGCCCCCCAAGCGGTAACTGAATTCCCTGAGGTTGTCCCCCAGAAGGAAACTAACTGCCTTGAGTTTGAGGATTTGGAATATTACCAGACATCATAAAAATTTGCTCTGCGTTCGACGTTTCAATTTTAAGTCCATCAAAACCAGATGATAACACGTTTTCGATGGGTTGAGGAGTTTCTCTCGAGAAAGTACCAGACAAAGACTGATATCCTGAAGGAACAGAAGGACCACCATGTAAAAATGATTCAGGAATTTGAGAAGACATGGATGACTCTCCAGCCATAAAAGATGACGGATAATAACCTCCGGGTGTAGGATGAAATGGAATTCGAGGTGGATAAAAAGCAAGACCCAGATTCTCAAAAAAGTTTGTTAAAGAGAGATACCAAGGATTAGTTCGAATGGGGCTGTAGAAAATAGATTCACGCTCCCTAAGATTTAACGATTGAGGGGAGTCGGGAATAGATATGTCTTCATCTGGATTAGTAAGTTCTTCAATAGAAATAAGTCCAGAGGGAAGATTGTCTGTAATGATATTTCTTACCCTAGGTGAACCTGGATCGCTAGAAGTTGGTGTAATAAATCCTGAGGATGTTTCTAGAACAGAAGATTCAGTTTTAGGTTCAGAGATTTCAGGTTCATCAGATAATTCACCAGAAGGAGAAATACTTTCAGTAACTTCAGAAACTGAAATCGGTTCTTGAATGTATTCTGTTGTAGGTATTTGATGATCAGGATGTATAACTATAGCTGAACTTCCAATTTCTGTTGATCTAATTCTACTACTACTGGATGCTACCAGAGCACGAAGCCCTTCAAGTTTACTTGGTGAATATTCAGGGGGTTTCCCTTGTATTCTCCGGGATTGTCTCGGCAATTCCGCCACGACTAAAAATTATCTAATCACATGCAAACAAAGAAAATTTTCAATGAAAAAAACTTAAAGTCTCTAAGAAACAAAAAATTGAATCATTCGCTTAAAAATCTAAGAGTTCAAACCACACACAAACAGGTAACTTTCCATACTAAAATCACTAGTTGGTGATGAAATCCAACTTAGTATAATTTTAACACGAAAAGGGCGGTTGGAACAATTACCCTGACAACCTGCTTAATGAAACACACTGGTGCAAGTTTCTCCACTATACCATCTCGAGTGAAGATAACCCTCCGGAGAGTCCAAGTGAGTCTAGCCGACGTCTGTTCCAGGTACAGTGGGATCTTCCCTCCACCGTCACCTTAGGAAAGAATCCTAAAGATTATAGCCACTAAGGTTACCAACTGAAACAAATATACCTGGGGGAACATTCTACGATCCGACACACACGCAAGGGCAGAGTAACAAAGCTCAATCCCCTTGAAGGCTCCTTGAAATAATCCAAGGTTTACCGACAAGTGACCCCTGGCTCCTCGACAATGGTCTATCCGAGTTTTACTGTTTTTTATACGTGTATATCTTCTATCATTCCCAATGAGGAAGGATTGATTACCCCACTGGTTCATATATGATCTCGTGCTTGACTCCTTTAAGAGGAGCTTCCCAGAGCATACATGCAACAATTGGAATTCTTCCTACCGCAAGATTTGTCTACTTGTTTGTTTTAGCTATCTTGGAGAGTTAATTACTCCCTACTCCAAGATACTAGCCTAAGCTATGTTGGTGATAAGAGTCCTAGAAATAAAAAGATTACTAGATGAATTTTAATTAAGCGTTAATTTTATGATTTGTTTCTTAATTCAATGGGTGCGGAAATGAAACTTTGGATGATGTGAAGACACGACTTCCAAAAAACACTAAAATGCACCTAGAATGATAATCAATTCTTTTTCTTTCAATGAACTTACTATCTAAAGAAAGAGTTGGAGAATGCAATCCTTTTAATTCCTTCTTTAAACATGAAAAATGATTGAAAGAAAGTACTGTCTTTTTAATAAACTATCAAAGCTCACAAGAAAAATCCTTTTCTTTTCCAAACTAGAAGCCACAAAACAATTTTCCTTCGAAAGAAAGCTACAAAAATTAAAACTACTCAAAACTACAAAATCTAATCTTGAGATCTAAAATCTAAATCGAGTAAAAACTTTAAGATTTTTTGAAGAATGTTTTTCTTAGTTGTTCAGCAAACTAAGAATCTATTCATTCAAAATAACAAACAGATCAAAAACACTCAAAAATATGTTTTATAAAAATGAAATTCAAAACTTTCTATCAAGTTTTTTCGAAGATTCGCAAAGAAACAAAAGGCTCAATTTCTCAATATAGGATGTTTTCACAATCAGGTCGGATTCAAAAGACAAAAAGAGATCAATGTAATCTGAGATACTACAAATTGTCAAAAGTTCAAATCGCTACAAAGACCAAGTGGAAAAACAATCCAAACTGCAAAATCTTCTAGAAAATCATCAAAACATCAACACTGTTGGAGTTCATTCACAAAAAATTCTTGACAGAAACAATTATCAGTCTGGGCAGAAACCAAAGATCTAAAAATAAACTAGAAAAAGAAATCTAGAGGTTTTCTAAAAATTTTACAGGGTCCGCAGGTAACCAGTATTGACAGGTGCGGTCCCGCACTGTATTCTTTACAGAAAGTGCGAACCTGCCCGCACTGTCAAAATAAGCCAAAATGCGGTCCTAGGAAAAATTATAGAAAAACTTAAAATATTTCTAAATTTTCAAA
The DNA here is from genome assembly GCA_034641835.2 of Pinus albicaulis. Taxonomy (NCBI): domain Eukaryota; kingdom Viridiplantae; phylum Streptophyta; class Pinopsida; order Pinales; family Pinaceae; genus Pinus; species Pinus albicaulis. The sequence continues at coordinate 76,953 of JAXQQM020066007.1, read as the reverse complement.
AACAGGGAAAATCTAAATTACCCAGACAGATATGTATCAATCAAAAACCAGGAAAAAATGTTTCCTCAAATCAAAAATAAAAGAGAACCAAAAACAACAAATTCTTTCCCCAGTATGGTCGCCATTTTTTTGTGTAGATTAATCCGTCTTGCAGACAAGACCGATCTCTCTAGTACTAAAAGTAACTAGCAACAAACAACCAATTATACTAATCTCTCTCTAAGCATACAAGATTCATAAAAATGCTATATAGGTGTAAGACCTACCTTATGTCCAGCGCTTGCTTGATCTCGTTGAAGTCCTTCCCGTGCACTTGAAAGAACGTTCCTCGTGAATCTGCAGTCACAAACAAGCAAAAATATTACACAACACCTGTATAGACATTATTATAAACCATACTCATCATAATGATCAAGGAATTTATGAAATAAACCATAAATAGAAAGTTTAATGAGAGAAATGAGTATATTTGTATTAACTTCAAATAAAGAAAACCTTTACAACCTGTGCCTTGATGTCGTGTAGGTCCTCCCGGGGTCCGAAGCAGGAATCTCTTCTAATTTGACAAGCATTACACTCTTTGAACCAAGACAGATAGAGGTGAGTGATTTAACCTCACGGAAAGTCTTAGTTAACTGAGTCTGAATCTCAACAGCATTTAACTTCAAATATCTTAAGCTTGAACTCCCTTTGAGGCTACCCAAGGCCTCTTTTTATAGTGGAAAAGAGGAGGTTTTCTGTTCCAAATATGAAGGGATAGAATCCTCCTTCAAAGGGATTAGCTCCTTAAATCAAGGGGTTAGCTCCATCAAGTGAGGGATGCATGAAACTTCTCAAAGTGTATCCATTCCCGAAAATTCCCATCTAGAATCTTCTAGAATTCATCTGAAATCAACTTTTTATCTTTACTTTCTCGCCTTTTTGAGTTTTACAGAGGTCCGCACCCATAACACAAAGAAAGTGCGGTATGGGTCCGCAGGAGGGCTGAACTTTAGGTGCGGGACCGCAGGAAATGAATAGAGAAGGTGCGATACCAATGTTTAGGGGATTTTTAGGAACTTTTCTCTGATTTTGAAAGCTTGACATGAGGAGTTGATATGTTAGACTTGCAAAAGGAGGAAGTATGAGTAATAATGAGCTCATACTCATAGTAAAATGTCAGGATGACAGTTTTTAGTGTAACAGCCCCAATTCAGGATCAAGCAACGAGAACAGTGAGCACAAGAATCAGCAGTCCAGTAGCAAGTAAAGACACCTGTTCAGCAGAATTTTGTTGGTCAAGATTCAGATGATGAAAATGATGTAGTGGGGGAGGAAAATCATTTCTTTACTCCTGATGATTTTCCCATTTATATCACCAAAGATTATGAGTATGCAAAAAGTTCAACGGTACAACGAGATGAGGATTTTATCCTAGCTAATGATGTAGCCCTTGAGGAGGATTCGGATGAGTATCAAAGAGGATATATGAATGCATTGTCAGCTCAGCAGAAGAAATATTCTCTTAGAAATAGAGATGTACCAGTCAATCCAATTCAGAAGAGAAAGGAAGTTTCAGCACCTAAGAACGATTCACCTATGGCAGAAAAGAAAGCAAAAGAGGTAGTTGATCCCACTTCCACCAAGTCATCATCAGCAGAAAAATAAAATCAGCTGATTACATCAAGAGAGAAGGTTGAAAAGAAAGAGGTTCCAGCCAAAGAGATCGAAAATACATCAGCCTTCAGTTTGGAGAATGAGATTTCTAAATTAAAGTTATCTATTCCCTTGACCGAATTAATGAAGAACAGTAGTTATAAAGGTCAAGTTTCAAGAATTTTGAATTTTGATCCTATGTCTGACATGGTGAATATTGAAGATGATCAACCGGAACTGATATTTGGACCAGCTTTAGATGGTGAGTCTCCGGACAATGAAGTGCCTCCGTTTTATATTAGTCTTCGATTGCATGAGTTTGTGTTGCATAATGCCATGTTCGATTCCGGTGCTTCCCATAATCTTATGCCGAAAGCAATCATGGAGAAGTTGGGTTTAGACATTACCAGGAAGTACCATGATCTTTATTCATTTGATTCTAGCAGGGTGAGATGTATTGGGCTCATTAAAGACTTGGTTGTAAGTTTGGATCAGATTCCTACAAAGAATGTTTTGATGGACGTTGTTGTGGCAGACATTCCTCCGAGGTTTGGTATGCTGCTTTCCAGATCTTGGAGAGAAAAGTTGAAAGGGACATTACAATTAGACTTCTCTTATGCAATGATTCCCGTGTTTGGCCAAATGAGAAAATTGTACCGGGAACAAAAAATGAAATACATGATCACAACCAAGGAGAAACCGGTTAATCATCCGATTAATTATGTACATACAGATTTAGAGTCTTTTGTTTTGTTTGTTGATAGTTTCAATGATGTAGATAGTCAGTTAGTTCAAGCAGAAGATATTCTAGAAATTACCGAGAGTTTTAGAGAATTTTTGCAGAAAGAAAGGCAACAACTGGAAAGTACAGTTGAGCAATCAGCTAAAGATAGTGGACAAGTAGAAAAAACAGAGCTAGCACAATTTCAGCACTTAGAAGATGATGAAGAGGGTCTATGAACCATGGATTTTGATGGTGCATTCGGGAGTGATGGTGCTGGAATTGGTATTTGGGTACGCAGTCCTTTTTCTGCTCCAAACAAAGTACCGAGCAATGTACGGGTATGTTCTTACAAATTAGCATTTGATTGTTCGAACAATGAGGTTGAGTATGAAGCTCTGATTGCTGGCCTAAAGATTATTAGAAAGCTGAATGCTAAGAGAATTTCAATTTATGGAGACTCTGAATTGGTGATTAAGCAAGTAAAGGGAGAATATCAAACGAAACATCCACAGATGCGAGCTTATCGGAATGTTTTCCTTGATATTTTGAAGCAGTTTTCAGATTACACCTTAACTTGTATTCCTCGCATTCAAAATGGAATTGCTGATGCACTTGCTAAGGCAGTAAGTAATCTAAAGATCCCAATGAATTCAAGCAATAAGTTCGAGATCCATGTGAAGCATCGTCCTACCGTACCGGATAATCAAATATGTTGTCAAGTTTTCCAAGATGATGATGAGATTAATGATTTTCTGCAAAATAAAGGTAAGTTTAAAGATACCTCAATTGATGTAGAATTTGATGATGGTGATGATGTTCAAGTCAATCAAATGGAAGTGTTACAGCTGAAAGATAACATTATTCCTAAAGGTTTGATACCTTTAGAGGAGCTCTTCGATCAGGATGATGTGGCCAAGAAACCAACTTTACGACCAACTGAAAAAGGAGTCGAAGATGTAAACATCGGAACAGCCGAGAATCCGAAGATGGTGAAGTTATCCAAATCATTGCCACCCAAGGTAAAAGCTGAATACGTGAATTTTTTGTCTTCTTTTGCTGATGCTTTTGCATGGGATTATTCAGATTTAAAGACGTATGACACCAATATAATCCAGCATACTATTCCAATCAAGCGTAATCAGAAGCCTTTCAGACAAAAGCTAAGAAGAATCAATCCGAAGTTGCTGCCATCGATTGAAAAGGAGGTAAAAAGATTGTATAAAGTAGGAATCATTGTTCCCATTAGATTTTCTGATTGGATTTCAAACTTAGTGCCAGTGCGGAAAAAGACAGGTGAGATTAGATTGTGTATTGATTTCAGAAATTTGAATAAGGTGTCATTGAAGGACAATTATCCATTGCCTAAGATGGATCATATATTGTAGCGAGTAGTGGGTGCATCTCGGATGTCACTACTCAACGGATATTTTGGATATAATCAAATCTTGGTTCATGAGGACGACCGTGACAAAACAGCCTTCACCACTCCGTGGGGGAAATTTCACTATGCCAAGATGCCATTTGGTTTGAAGAATGCTGGTGCAACTTTCCAGCGGGCGATGGACATGGCTTTTGCGAATGAAAAAGATGTTTTCCTTGTTATATACCTTGATGATTTGACTGTCTTCTAAAATTCAGATGAAGAGCATATGTATCACTTGAAGGTTGTCTTTCAAAAGTGCAGAAAATATGGTGTCTCGCTAAATCCCAAGAAGAGCTTATTCGCCATGGATGAAGGTAAATTACTTGGTCACATTATTTCCAAAGACGGTATTCGTATTGATCCAGCACGTGTTGAAGCAATTCAGCAAATCGAACCCCCCAGGAACAAGAAAGAGATTCAGTCTTTTAACGGTAAGATGAAATTTTTGCGCCGTTTTGTCCCAAACCTTGTTGAGCATTTGAGAGAAATAACAAATATGCTGAAAAAGGACAGCCAAGTGAAGTGGACTGAAGATGCGGTAAAGTCCTTTAATTTGGTGAAGTTGGCACTATCTTCAGCTCCGGTGTTAATAAGCCCAGATTACACCCAAGACTTTATTTTGTTTTCCTTTACTTTGGAACATACCATGGAAGCTTTGTTAATCCAGAAAAGAGATGGACATGAGAAGCCCATAGCATTTTTCAGTCAAACTATTAGAGATGCAGCCTTGAGGTACAATATCATTGAGAAGCAAGCTCTGGGACTGGTAAAGGCATTGAAGGATTTCCGGGTATACATTTTGCATTCCCATATTTTAGCTTATGTTCCTAACGCTGCTGTGAAAGATATTTTGGTACAGACTGATACAGAAGGAAGACGTGGCAATTGGATTGCAGCTTTGCTGGAATATGATGTGGAAATAAAGCCCACGAAACTTATCAAGGGACAAGGGCTGGCGAAGCTTATGGCTAAATCGAATTTTCACGCATTAGACATAAATCTAATTGCTGCTATGTCTGATGAGGATGAGGAGAATTCGCCACTTCAGGTATCATAAATGTTTGTTGATTCCCTATGGTATTCAGATATCGTCTATGTTCTTCAAAATTTGTCTTCACCGCCTGGCATGACTAGAAACAAAGGTAGAACTTTGAAACTGAAGGCTGAAAATTTTTGTATTTTGAATTCTGCACTTTATTGGAAAGCTCCGGGTGGTGTGTTGTTGAATTGTTTGGTTGAGGAAGAAGCAGAAAAGGTAATGGAATATTTCCACAAAGGTGACTGCGGGGGTCATCATTTTTGGAAAACAACCGCCAACAAGATTTTGAGAGTAGGGTACTATTGGCCGACATTGTTTGCTGATGTATACAAAATAGTCAAAGGCTGCCATGAGTGCCAGATTTTTGAAGGAAGATAGAAATTACAGCCATTTCCACTCAAACCTATTGAGGTAAGCGCCCCTTTCCAGCAGTGGGGTTTGGATTTCATCGGGGAGATCCATCCTCCTTCCTCAGGACAGCATAGATGGATTCTAACAGCCACCGATTACTTTACGAAATGGATCAAAGCAGTGCCCACAAGACAGGCTACAGATGCGGTAATTATTTCTTTCCTTGAGAACAACATCTTGTCTCGTTTTGGTTGTCCTAATAAGATAATCACAGATAATGTAGCGGCTTTCAAATCAAGGAAGATGATTGAGTTTTGTGCGAAATACAAGATCATTTTGGGGCATTCAACCGCCTATCATCCGCAAGGTAATGGTTTGGCGGAATCTTCCAATAAGTCTCTTGTTAACATCATCAAAAAGCTGTTGGAAGTCAATAAGAAAGGTTGGCATAAGAAGTTAGTAAATGCGCTATGGGCTGATCGGGTAAGTCAGAAAAAATCCATTGGTATGTCTCCTTTCGAGTTGGTGTATGGTGTAGACACAGTGTTTCCTACCTCCCTTGCTGTTCCGGTAGTCAAGCTTCTTCAGGAAACTGGTACTGAAGAAAGCCATATGCAGAGAAGGATAAATCAGATGATTCATTTACAGCAAACAAGAGAAGAGGTCTTCCAGAATACATTCAAGTTGCAGGAAAGAATCAAAAAGATCTATGACAGGAAAGCGAAGGCAGATAAATTCCAGTTGGAAGAGGTGGTACTGAAATGGGATGCTAGGAATGATGACAAAGGTAAACATGGTAAGTTTGATAATCTCTGGAAAGGTCCATTCAAGATTGCAGCATATCGAGGTCAGAACGCCTTTCTTTTGAAGGAGATGAATGGTGAAGACTGTCCAGGAGGGTCGGTCAATGGTCGGCTGCTCAAGAGGTACCATTTTTGAGATGTTTTCTACTGATCACATTGTCATTGTACATATCATGTTTTTCAATTTCATTTTAAGTGTGCACTGTAGTCTTTTCTTCAGTCTGGGGCCCGAAGTGAAGGCTATAATTCTGAAGAAGGATTTCAGTTTTCTTTTTAGTTTGTTTAATCTATTTGGTTCAGTCATGTCTATTTTAAAGGTTGATTCAGTTTGAGTTAAAATTTCAGTCAAATAAATTTAGTCAACAGTCTTGAGTTGTTTTGTCAAAATAATGGATTCCATAGCCCAATGGACGATAGCACTGGTCTGCTCTCCCAAAGATCTACCATTCTTGGCACCTCCAAGGAGCTACCATCCCCATTGGAGCTAATGTTAGAGTCGGTTTTTACAGCCCTCCGTCAGAGATCATTTCTCTTGCTGAATTTCATTGTTTAGGTGTCTCATTCTGCTCATTCATCTGCATTCTGTTAGGGGCATGCCATTGACTAACGGAAGGGTTTGGTTCTCTTGTTTTCCCTCATGTTTGTACTTGCTGGGTTGGTCAAAACTCCTCAAAGTTCATCAAAGTTCAGTTCATGTCATTCACAGTCATAAATGATTATTTTGATCAAAAAGAGTCTTTTACTTTCTGAGTCTAGGGTCTAGTCTTCTGACATGTTTAATAAATGCCCACAGGCCATGAGGAGGATTTCAATAAGTTTTCAATTCAAAAATTTTCATCATCAAATATGCTCGAGGACATTTCTTGTTCAAAACTCTGTTTTGAATAAGAAATTGTCAAATTTTGTTTTTGTAATAAAATGTATTTTTCCACCATGTTGTACTTCACCATGCGAATTCTGGTCCTCCTTTGCCAAGGATCAATGCCAACATCCCTGCAAGAAATCAACCAATTTCATCATTCAGAGCTCAGAAGGTCAGTGAGGAAGCAAAAAGACAAAGTTGAATTAAATGAAAAGTGCCAATATCAAAAGAACATTACAAACTGGGTTTTGAAGAAGTAAAAATCAAAGCCATCTCTTGCCAAGATATTTCTCAAGGTTATTTATTCATTTGCAACAAGTTTCATTCAAAAAATCTCAGAGAGAAGTCGAGTTTTGGAGTGAAAGAGCAAATCTGCGTTTTGAGGAAGGCTAACTGTGAGTTAAGTTGCACGCGGTGCACTGGGCAGAGGCACGACACATAGGCGCGATGCGGCGCATAGAGCCGGAAGACGCAGTGTTAATTTCCAATGGCACGGTGCACCCAAAGGCCGCGGCGCATTGGGTCTGCGCGCGGCGCACAGAGCCCCAAAGGCCGAAAATTATCCTCCTTCACCAAAACTCATTTCAAATCAGCTCATTTTCCTCCAAGTAAGTTGACAAAGTATGTTCGTTGATTTTAGGGTGTGTTTTCTGCGTGTTGAAAAGGAGAATTTCAAGTGTTTAATGGTGAAAGACTTAACCCCATATCCACTTCGAAATCTGCTCCATAGGGTTTGAAGAGAGGTAATTGTAATTTGAAATTGGGTGTCAAAACTTGAACTTGCCAAAACACTCTCATTCCATTGTTATGTGTGCTCTTATCACTGCTATTATCATATCATTGTTCTCACTGTTATTATCATTTTTATTGTTACCACAGTCCTGCTCCTATTCTTGCTGTTCCATATCCCTCATACCCCTTTGTTCCCATGTCAATGAATTCCCAAACCCTATTACTTGTTACCACTTCCCTTCATTGATAAAAATCTAAGTTTCCACAAGATCCAAGGGCTGCCTTTATATCTTCGATTGCACTTATATTCTGTCATTTCATGGACCCTTGTTCCTAAAAACTGCCCCATCATTATCACTTATTCCCATTACCTATAAATCCCCAAATCCCTAACTTCCTCAAACAGTGGTTGTCTTCACACTTGAAAATCATTTGACAGTCCTTTTCCCATTGTGATATTTCTTATAGCACCTTGATATATATGTGACACATTTGGCATTAAAACAAATACACCAATTGCTCATTTTCTAACCAACCAAGCATACAGTTGACAAACACATTTCAGCACCATGTCAGAGACAGATTCACCATATGAGCAGGGATATGAGCAGGATAGTGATTCAACCGCAGAGCTAAATGTGCCAAGGAGATCTCATAAAAGTGGCAGGCATGTCAGGGAAGAGCCCACTTCTTTGACCCAACTTGCAGGCTTGCCCGCTTGCAATGGATTGTTTTCAGCATCAGTCATGTTTCCAGTATTGTGAGATGATTGCCCGAACTCAACATCATCATGAGTTAGCTCACCTATTTGTCCTACATTTGCATAATGGTCATGTAAATCTTGTGAGAGTGAACTTCACTTTGACACCAGAGACTATTTCTGAGGCGACTGGGATACCGAACATTGTTGAGGAGTGGAATAAGAGACAGCAGCTGGATAGAGCATATTATGAGCCTTACATCAAACCTGGATATTTGAGGAAGTTGAGCAGGGTATTTCCATTCCGATTTCTGCAAGAGTCTTATGCACCATTGATGAAACTCATTATTCGTTATTTCAGCTGTGAGGGCCGTTTCTCACGTCTTTATGCATATCACATCAGACTTTTGATGCATTTTATGAGAGTGAGACTGATGAGTATCCCCTATTTCATGTGTCGGAACATAGAGCGAATGACATTCCTTGTGCAGAAGAAGACCCCAGCGCAGCAGCATAATAGCATTTATCATTACGCGCTCATCAAAATCATTGTAGTGCATCAGCTTGGATTACAGGGCATCGCGTGGGATGAGTTCATTTCTCGTGATTTCTTTGCAGCACCACAGCCTCTCGAGGTAGTTCATGATGAGGGAGAGCCTTCACACCAGTTTTATGTTCCCGAGTTTGAGCCTATCAGTGCTCCGGTGTGTGTGACATATCAGAGAGGCCATCGAGCCTTATTTGCAGTAGCACGATGAGTACTATCTCCACCCGGGGTGGAAGGGGTCTCGTTGACTTCATCAGCATCATGAGTACTATCTCCAAATGGTGTGGAAGGGGTCTCTCCATCGACATCAGCACATGTACAGGTTCATGATAGAGGCAAGAGGCCGATGCAGGATGAGGGTCGTTCAGGAGGCCAAGACACTGATTTTATACTCATCGATGTTGATGCGAGCTCTCCCAGGTCAAAGCTGAGGGAGGTCATCCAGGAGCAGAAAGCTGAGATTGGCACATTGATAGAGAGATTTCAGAGAGAAAAGTGGGTGATAAACTACTTGGAGTAGCGGAACAAACAACTAGAGAATCATCAAATGATCATTGACTTGCAGAAGATTCACGAAGACCGAGAATTGGCTCGAAAGAGACACGGTGACATGACACCCATTGAGTGGCAGATTTGGCTCGAGAGAGTCAACAGAAATCTTGAGAAGTTTTTGGCGAAGGATAATAGGGACAAAGACATGCTCAGACATATGAAGAGTCACTATTGGGCCCGCACTCACGTTTGCAGAGCCAGGATGAAGATCCTGAAGGCAAGGATGAAGAAAGCACTGAAATGGCGAAAAAGGCCTGATCCACTTAGAATCTTGGCCGAAGCTTCCCTGGCTGAGCATGAGACATGATGGGAGACCTTAACTCCAAATTTCACCAAATTTGGAGAATATTTTTTCATTTTTGAAAATTTTGGTTGCAAAACAGGTTTTTCCGCCCGACGCGCGCTTATGATTGGGACACCTTTTGGAGGAAAACTTCATATTTTTGGATTTTTCATGGTAATTTATGCATGCTCAGGAATGGCTGAGATATTTCATCAAGTTCTGGGTGGTCTTAAGGGCCAAAAATACCATGAAAATCACCTTTCTGCCACCTTTTGCACCAGTAGGAAGTAGTCTTAGGAGATTGAATTTTTGGAGAGGTAAATGAGCTCCAAATTGAAAAGTTCCACTTCGGTTGGATAGCAGACATCCAGGGCTTTCCAACGAGCTATCATGAGCTCGATGTTGACTTCGGGAAGTGCTCAAAAAACAGGTCCAAAGTAGCGCGACGCATAGAGCTTTGAGCGTGGCGCATAGAGGAATTTAGCCTATTTTTCACCTTCCAGCTCAGAAATTCGGCCAGTTTTGACTAGTTTTACTTTTTCATGAAAGGATTGATTTATATTGATGTAATTTTGTAACCATGATGTAATTTTGGCACATATTTACTTGTTCTAGATGATTCATTCAGTAAGAAGTGAAAATTAAATGAATGAATCAGTTTCCTTCCTTTTAGAGGCAAGTTGTTTGGGTGCCTAGATTTCAGTTTCTTGTTTAGAATTGGTTCAAACTGCTCCTAGAAGGATGAGCTCGACCCCTAGATGCATTGGAAGGGGTTAGAATTGTCTATATATTGTATTTTCTGAGACATTTTCAGGGTTGGATACTTGGGACAAGTTTGGCACCTCATTGTATATCCATTTTCAGTTTTTGGCAAAAGAAAGACCAGAGTTTTGCAGCACTTGTTGGGATCCTTGTGGCTTCTGAGTTTTGATGATGTTCTTCTCATTTTATTGTAAGCTTCATTAATTTTATATGTATCTCATTTCCCTTCTCTATGCTTCTGAATTAAACGAATGAGTAATCGAGGTAGAATTCATTGATTTGCTGGTGCTCTGCCTTGGACTTTTGTTTAGTTTTATATGTTTTTCTTCAGTTTGAAGAGGATCCTTACACTCTCTTGCCCTCTTCAGATCCTCAGCAGTATTTTCAATCCATTCATTTGATCTAAGACATCAATATCATTTCCTACCCTGCCCCAACTTGAACTCTGCAAGAATTTGGCCTCATCCCCAAGCCCAAATTTTTGTTTCCCTTTTTTCAACAAAAAACCCCTAAAAATCAAAATCAAATCCTCCTATTTGTTTATCTAGCCTAAGATCAGTTGTTGTTATCGTCATCTCAAGCCCCTTTGAATATTTTCATTGAGATTGACCCGGAGAGAGCCCTCTCCTGTCCTCGTAGGGCTAGCTACGAGGTTGAGCGTGGTTTGGTGTTGTCCTTCTTCTGCCTTATTTCAGCCTGAGGTGGATTTGGGAACTAACAGATACCAAGTTAATTTTTACACTGTTGTATGATATTAATTTAGCCCAATTCAATTCTTCATGTAGAAATATTTCAATAAAAATCAATGCTTCCAATTATCAATAGTAATTGAAGATATAATAGTAAATGAAATGATAATAGGAGACAATAAACGAAATTCCAGGTTGCAAGGAGAGTGGGAACTGAGGGTGGTGATGGTGGACTGAAGAAAAATGTTTCTTGTTGTAGGTTTCTAGGAAGCCACGCATATGCTGGCCTGCCCTTGGACTGGGTGTCGAAGGTTTCGTTGTGCATTCCAAGTAAGGTGGTATTTTTGTGAACCCTTTCTCTGTTTACCATTCATTCATTTATGTGTTCGTTGGGTTACCGACTATAAAACTAATGCTCGGTGTTCTTATCCAGCCTTTTTTTGTAACCTTTCACTATTTTTTTATTACTTTGTTTTCATTGTTTTGTTTATTCCTTTGTTTTCATTGGTTCTCCTCGTATTGAGGGTCTCTGGTCACCTGGATTCATACTGTGTTGAGGAATCTCATTTCATTTTCATGAGTTATATGCTCGAGTCTTCACCGGTGAGCTTGTATTCATTTAGTTTATTAGGTTTCCACTATTTAGAATGGTTAACTCAAATGACTTTGTGGATTTGGACCCGGATACGAAGGATATTTTGTTGGTATGGAGTTTGGAACTGGCACAAGAGAATCTAGTGAAGGTGGTTTTGCTAGACAGGTCACCACCTAGAAAAAGTGGCATAACAAAGCTGGCATGGCATTATGGTGGTGGTATTGGGTTGCTGGAAGAGTCAAAACCTTTTTTCTCAAGGGTGTTTCCTAAAGGTCTAAAGCGTGTAGTGTTGGCCAACATTTCTCTCGGGATGTCAGCAAGTTTACGGGTAATCCCAAAAACCCCTTCTGTCATTTCTTTTTCTAAGGTTTTAATGGGTGGTTTGGAATATATATGAGAAGTAGTGTGATCAAGAGGGAGTAAGGGCTATAATATTGTTTGAAAAATGGTATGGGGGTAGAAAAGTCGGCTACGGGTTTGAGCCTGTATAAACATCTTAGTTGTAGAATCCATGTTTCGAGTTGTGCCATGAATCTGTCGGAGTCCTTTTTTTCAAGGGCTGAGGTTGTTGGCTTTGGGGAGAAACCCTCTATCTAGTTCCCAGAATTTAATTATACAGTGGTATTTCCTCTCCAAGAAGGCTCAGGGAACATTTTTCTTGGTTTTTCTATGTTACCCAGTCAACGTTTACCTCGTGTTGGAATTTGTAAGGAGGGATTTTTGGGGTCGAAGGAGGGCATTCATCCTTCCATCCTTAGCATTGGTGGGAAGGTTATGGAAATCGGTGGCTGGCAGGACATCCCTTTGGTACCAAATGATCCTTTGGGGGGTCTCCTAGCCTTTGGAAGTCATGAGGGTGAAGGATATTTTTCAACATCCATTCCTGCAAATGGTCATCCCTCGGGCCTAAAGAGGCAGAAGGGGAAGGTGATAAGGAAGAAAGTGGGGAAAAACCAAATTTAATCATGGGGGTTGACATTAGGATGGATGAAGCTATGGATTCTTCTAAGCACATATTAGTGGGGTGGGTAAGGGGTAGATATTTTACTGCTAATTTGATAAAAAATTGGATAAGTAAAGAATGAATTTCATGTCCAGTAGATCAGATGATGGTTATTGTTTTGACAAGGGGCTAGTTCATGGCTCGTTTATCAAATTTTGAAGTTGTTGATTTGGTTCTTGAGCGTAATTGGCGTTTTGGGAGAGCCTCGATTTTCTTTAAAAGATTGACTCCCCTCTTTGATTCCCAAAGAGAAATACTGGGAGAAATCCCTATATGGGTGCATCTCCCGTCACTCGCCCCTCAACTTTGGTCGATGGAATTTTTCAAGGAAATTGGGAATATCATGGGTACTTTCCTAGAAGTTGACATGTATTTCCAAGTAACGATGGAAAGGAAGGTGGCACTCATACTTGTTAAACTCGACCCAAGGTATGGGTTGTTGGATATGATGCAGGTATAGGTGGAGGGTACTTTATCACTCAGTTGATGGACTATGAATAATTTCCCTATCAATTTCGTCGTTGCCATAAACATGGACATTTGGCTACGGACTGCCCTTTGGGGTTTAGGTGCATGAGGAAAAATAGGGTGGAGCCGATACAATAAATGCAGGAGTAGCCTAAGGATGTAGTTATGGCACAGGTAGGTTCTCTTGGGGATCATCAAGTAGAGGGTCCAGGTTTTGATGGGGTTACTGAAGTACAACAGGTAGAACCTGTAGAGGCTAACAAACATGTTATTGGGCTTGATCAGGATGAGATGGTTGAGGTGGAGGCATCTCATCCTATGGGTACTATCTCTTTCCCTTCTTCCTCTATTTCATTTCTGAGTATGCCCCTTATGGATATTGTTTTTGGGCTTGGTCCTTCTAGGCCTCCTCAGGATGTTATTTAACCTCAATGCAATATCTCTCTATCCCTTGATAGTATCATCACTTCAATTTTGATTTCAAATATTTTTGGCCCCTCCTTGATAGGATTGGGTCTTCCCTCTACCTCTAGTTTATGCCCTAATAAGCCTCATTATAACCCTCATCCCCGAGAGAAAAGAGATCATTTATATGATCCTGTGAGGGGTCTCAGGCCTTTATTTGACACTGCGGGTCATCCTAAGACTCAAGGTAGGAGATCAAACTTTTCAAAGGCCAAGTTAAAATCCAAGCTCGATATTGCTGATGGAAAACCACTTTTCTTCAAATTAGGGTCGCTTAGAGAAGCGATGACCCCATTGGTGGTTTCCAAATGACTTGTATGTCCTTCAATTGTAGAGGGATTTCCAATTCCTGAAAAAAACTGGCATTGAAATAATTAATTAAGAGTTTTCCTTATTATTTTATCATTATTCAAGAGACCCTTGGTCCTGGGGACTTTGTAATTTCTATGTTGAGAAACATGTTGCCTGGATGGTCCTTTGTGGCATTAGATGTAAATGGGCATTCAGTCAGTTTGGTGTTGGGTATTAACCATTGCAGTTTCAAACTCTTAAATTCCCGGGGCTCTAATTTAATGCTTGGAGTGGAGGTTTACTCCTCTGAACTCTGTTGAAACTTAAACTTTTTAAATATTTATGGACCTTGTCATGGGAATATTTGATTCTAGAATAATATCTTCTAAAAATCATTATTAAATTTCTCAATGCTTGTGGTGGGAAGGGATCTCAATGTCTCTTTAGGTTTATATGAATCATGGGGTCCAAATGCTTAGGTGGATCCCTTAGCTGATTATTTTCTAAACAAGATTCGGTTGGGGATATTTATTGATGTTGACCTTCTGAAGGAAAATCCTACCTGGAGAAATAGGAGGGTTGGAGAGGCAAGAGTGGAAAACTGATTATGGTGCTTTTTTATCAAAGAATAATTGGTTCCTCATATCCCCTTTTTCCATCAATGGGTAGGCTCTGGTGGTGATTCATATCATTTCCCTATTTTTCTAGAACTAAAAGGGGCCAGTAGCAAGCCTGACTCTCCCTTTAAATTAAACTCTTCCCGGATTAAATATTTTTCCTATAACAAGTTAGTTTGTTAGATTTGAAATTCTCGAAATGGATTTGTGTGCTTATCTCTTGCCAACTATTTTATGGATAATCTAAAAAAATTGAAACAATCAACGATCATATTGGTTAAGGAAAAATATTTAAGAGATGAAGTAGTTTTAAAATCCAATGAGATTAATTTGGAGGCTTTAGAAATCCTAGAAGGGGATGGTATGAGACAGATGAAAAAAGGAGAAGGATAAAATATATTGAGGGTGAAAGGTATAGGATCCTGAAAGACATAGAAGAAAAACGTAGATTAAAGAGTAGAGCTAGCTTGAGGCAAGGGATGAGAATTCCAAATATTTTCATAACTATGCTAAAGGAAGGAAAAACTCAAGACCATCTAGGAACTAAAAAATGATGAAGGTGTCTTGGCATCC
Organism: Pinus albicaulis; assembly: GCA_034641835.2. Classification (NCBI taxonomy): domain Eukaryota; kingdom Viridiplantae; phylum Streptophyta; class Pinopsida; order Pinales; family Pinaceae; genus Pinus; species Pinus albicaulis. The sequence goes on along the minus strand of JAXQQM020066007.1, from coordinate 61,839 downwards.
TCTTTTAATGAGTAAGAAGCAATGGGATTCATCCATTTAAAATCCCTTTTTAAAGCTCCCCCTAAGGCCACTATTGTCAAAGTAATTTATTTGGCTCAAGTCTTCCCTCAATTTGTTGAAGAGGATGATAATGATATCCTAATGGAACCTATCACAGAGGGAGAAGTGAAGGGGGTTCTTTACTCTATGAAAAAGGAGAAGATTCTGGGGCCATATGGTTGGACGGTGGAATTATTTCAACAGTTTTCTGACCTAATGGGGGATGACCTGGCTGGTCTAGTGGAAGAGTCTAGAAAATAGGGGTTTTGTGCACGACCCTCTTAGTTCTACTTTCCTAGATTTAATTCCAAAGTCTAATCATCCTCAAAGTTTTGATGATTACAGGTCCATCTCTTTGTGAAATTGCATGTACAAAATTATTGCAAAAACTATTGCAAGATGCTTAAAATTAATTATTTCAAAAACTATCTCTCAGGAAAAATTTGGGTTAATTGAGGGCTGGAAAATTCACAAATTCATCAAGGTGGCCCAGGAATCTCTGCACAGTATCAAAAGGAATAAAAAAAAGGAATGATATTGAAGATTTATCTTTGAAAGGAATATGATAAGATAATTTGGATGTATTTGCACCTTTTAATGACTCACTTGGGGTTCAATATTGGTTTTATTAATTTGGTTATGGGCTGTATTACTAATGAGATTTTTGTTCTTCTAATCAATGGGGTGACTTCTCCATTTTTCTTTAGTCATAAGGGAGTTCATCAGGGATTCCCTTTATCCCCTCTTCTGTTCCTTTTTGATGTTGAAGGTTTGAGTAAACTGATTCACTTTTCCATTAGAATGGGTGAATATAAAGGCATTGAAATTGCAATAAATCTCTACATTACTCACCTTCTCTTTGTGGATGACATCTTATTATTTTTTGATGGGACCAGGGGTGAACTTGCTAAGCTAGAGTCTATTATGGTCCTTTTCCTTAAGGCAACTGGGATGAGCATAAATTCACACAAGTCCACCACAACCTCAAAAAAATAAATAAGCATGGCCTGAGTTGGTGTACCCTCTAGAAATATTCCGAAGAAAGTTCTTTTAATCTCTTTTTATCTTGTCCATTTGTTTTGAGAACTTGGTATTTTTTTATGAAGGCTATTTGTATTAGTTTTCTTTGGTCTGGGGTTTATGTGGATGAGGCATGGTAAAAATGGTGGACTCGTATAACTCATACTCACCATAGAAATATTCCCCTGATCATTTTTTGGGGGATCTGGTTGGCTCAGAACAAATGCATTTTCATGGATCTGCCTTCTGATCCTTATATTATGGCTATTCAATGTGTTGTTATCTATGAAATTATTCCTCAGATTACACATAATTTAACCAATCAGATCATTCTTGAGTAAATTATCAGACCAAGGATTATGTGGGCATACTTCAATGGGCTTTCAGATGCCCATGATCACTTCGGGGTAGGGATCATTATTCAATTAAATGATCATAAAATTATAAAGGTATATGTGGGTATTGGCATTGGTTCAAACAGTTATGCCCACAATTAAAAAATCTGAATATTCTCTTATGTTGGGTAAGGCAGTTTGGGATTGGTTCAACTCATATTTTTGGTGACTCCATGAATGTGATAAATTGGGAAAACAATGTGCAATGCTACAATAATCTTACATTGATTCCTATTTTATATGAAATTTAATATATTAAATCAGCCTTTGATGATTTATCTATTGTTCACATTTACATGAAAAGGAATATGGAAGCAGATTACTTCTATAGAAAAGGACTGTAGCAAGCTCTGGACTCCTAGCACATAATTGATTCAGAAAATGGATGGGTCACTGAGTCGTATAAACCTCCATATGTCTAAATCTATTATGGGGTCTTTTGTATATTGTTTCAAAAATGTTTTTTGTAGTTTTTTTTCTTTGGAACAAAAGTTTTTCCTTCGACTTCTTTTGTTGTATAAACTATGGTACACTTCTATATTTTTGTTTATATGGGTTGTTTCCTCTGACTGTTCAAAGAGACCCAATTTTTTATTGTAGCTTTTTTGAATAATTATGGTTATTAGTATTGAGAAGGTTTATACACGTATTCTCAATATGTTGTTGTTTTCACTTTCTGTGTATGATGGATTCACAGTTTGGATATGAATGCTTCGATGCATATATTCTGTAACTTTTATTTTATTAATAAAGAGTTTGATTTTACCTCTGGAAAAAAAAGGAGACAATAAACACATCAACAAGTGACACTGATTTAGTCAAAGACCAAGGAAAAACCCCACAAGGGGGGGGGGGCTTTTGAAATTATTATTCTATTAGATTTTCATAAAATGGTCAACATAGAGTACAATGAGCCAAAATCCATAAATGATAATCAAAGTCAAATTATTGACTTGTTAAAATATTCTACCAACCAATATCCAAAATATGTCCTGATAGTCAAGTTAATGCAATAAAAAATACATGCACACTTCCTCTTCACCATTCATAGTAGTTGTTCACCCTTCGAAATTCCATTTCAACCTTGGTAGTTCTTATTCACCCTTTTCAGTTCCATTTTAACCTTCATAGTTCATGTTCACCCTTCACAGTTCCTGTTCAACCTTCGCAGTTCTTATTCACCCTTCGTAGTTCCTGTTCAACCTTCATACTTCTTGTTCAAACTTTGATTTTAGACAGAACGAAACCCCAAAAATAATAAGAAAGTATATGTGGTGATGATATCCAATTGAGATTGAGGTCACTTAAATTTATAAGCTTCTAGGGGTGTCCAATTTTCTTTAGGGTTGACCTGATCAAATGTGCATATGTGGGATTTCTTCATAAGTACACTTTCCCTTATCCAAATTGAGTGCTTCAATAGTTAAAATTGGTCCTCTAAAAAAGAGGAATCTATTCCCATGGTTGGAATTTGTCACTAAGCTTCAAAAATAACACTCTTTTTATATAACCATATTTCTCCATCTATTGACAGACCCATTATTCTAGCTATACTTTCTTTTGTTGCTTGCAAATTTATTTCCCAAATGGGAGCAATACAGATCTTGAAGGTGTGAGAAAATTGTAATGTGATACCTTTATAAAACCCATGCATATGTTTAGAATAACTGATATAACTAATTTTTGTAAATATCCTCACTACTTTAGGGTTTCAAAAGATCAATGGAGGATCTTCTAGTTCATTGTGTACATGTGAGGCCTCCATGTCTAATAGGAAGAGAAAGGAAAAAAAAGAACTATTAAATTGCAATAGGATAGGATCCAAGAGGATACCAATATGAGGATAAATATGGATCATCCAAGATCATGGAAATAGTTGCATGATGGAAATCATGGATTAGTCAAACCTTTATCAACATGAATAATCATCACATTGGTTTGTCTTAACAACAAGGTAGAGAGATTATGATGCAATGATGGAATTCAACTCTACATGTGTGGGTAGACATAGTGAAAGTGATATTTTGGAGAGACTACCATACTACAAATTGCGAGTGTTAGTTTATATACTACAACTTCCATTACCACACACTAAAACTATTGTTTAATGAAACCATATAAACTACAACCGTTGAAAATTCCATCAAGATGTTGATATATGCAACATGTAGCATGAATATTGTTGAGATTGCAACAAGATGATGAGCTTAGTGAAAAGAGTCGCCTTCACTAAGTGGGCCCGCAGGCTATTTTTGGTACAAGTCTATTTTTAGACTATGTCTATTTTTTGACATGTTGATCATATTCTATGAGTTGTAGGATGCTATTTGTGGATGGTTGGTCAAGTTGGAAAAATGGATGGACTTATATTTTTAGACATATTGGGCGGAATCTATTTTTATATTTCCAGTATAAAAATAGATATGTCGAATATTATTAGCTCTTAATAATATTTGGACTCTAAACATTATCTTATTATCTTGGAGCACTTCAGTTAAGTGCACAGATGTGGAACAGGAGCTGACAGAAGGAATTACGCTATTCCTTAGTGGAGCTATTGCATGGAGACTTCAATTAGAACTCATGTGACAGAGTGTGGTGGAGTTGTGTTCAGTTTAACTCAGTTAGACACAATTGAGCTAGTTGTATCTAGTCTAACTGATTGATACACTAGTGAGAGTGGTGTGAATTAATTAATAATTAATTCACTAAATATTAACTCATTAATCAACTGAATAATACATCAGTTAACTACAGTGCATGGACAGTTTCAGTGGAGACCAGTGGAGAGGTAGGTGAAAGAGAAAGTTGACTATCAGTTGTGATTATAGTGATGCATTTATTGCATCCAACACTCAGTGGATATGCCAATGAGGATTTCGCAGTGCAAGCCAGGTGGATTCGAGTTCATTTAGAGCCCTTCTTCAGTAGGGATTGCGCAGTAGAGGTAGGCTAGCAGGTGGCAGAGATCGGTGCATGGATTTGCTAGATCGGGCCTGATTAGTGTGTAGCGATTGTATTATACTGAGAGCTTGTGAGAATATTTGTATGAGGATTGTTACATGATCTCTATGACATATATTATATATAGATATTTGGGGTTTTTAGCTTCAGGCTTTCCCTTAAAAGCACTGTGTTCATATGTGTGAATTTTTATGGTTTCAATGTGTGCATGCAATTGATTTAATTTCTGCATGTGATGATCAATAGTAGAATAGATTTTGTATTGTGCATGAATTTAAAATAGTGTGTGATCAGAAGAATATTGGATATATAACGCATTAGTTATATAATTTCTACAAATACACAGTCATTAGAAAAATAAACAATGTCATGAATTCATTCTCTTGTAGATTTGATTTTAAGGATACTGTCAAACATGTATATGCACGAAAATGTACTAGAACTTCCATTACCCGACACTTAAGCTAGTGTTTAAGGATACCATAAAAATTACCATAATAATGTGTTAATATGAATGTTGAAAATGCCATCAAGATGTTGATATATGCAACATGTAGTATGAAGACACTATCATTAGAAAAATAAACAATGTCATGAATTTGTTCTCATGTAGATTTGATTTTACAAGGATACTGTCAAACAAACATATCCATGAAATTATACTAGAATGCCCATTACCAAGCACTAAAATTATTTTTTAAGGTTACCATAAAAACCACATAAGAAGGTTACCATAAAAACTACATAAGAAGGTGTTAATACAACTATTGAAAACACCATCAAGATGTTGACATATTGACTTGGCTCTTTGGGATTAAGATGGAAAATTTATTTTACAGTAAATTTGTGCTCAACTCCAATGGTTTTTTGGACTATACCAATGGGTTTATAATACCATCATACCCCTGGATTGACTACTCAATCTCTGGAAATGGACCTAGGCTCCCTTGGGATTGACCTCTTCTGTCGGTGTCCTTGAGATTCCATAAGCTTCTCTATGGCACAAACTCTCCTAGAAGTCCTCTTCTACTCCTAAAACCTATTCTACTATCTCCATCACACATCAATATTCCTAAATAGGTTGTTCATTTTCTCAGAATGAGCTCTGGCTCCCCAATCTATGCCTCCAACACCTGGTGGCCTTGGTCTCCCTGAAAGTTCCATGTGCCTTCTTCGGCTCTAGAAGTCTCCAAAGGGCTCTTAAAATCCCTCCATTGGATTCATAATGTCCTAAATAGTCATAAATTATTATTCACTTGCTGAAATTGGCCTATGGCTGCTTTAGTTATGCCTCCAACACCTTGTGGCACCCTGTGGCTTTAGGCTCACTAAAAACTTCTCTGTAGCATCTCGGCCTTCAGAAGTCTCCAAATGCTTCTACAAACCCCATCATTGGATTCATAAGGTTTAATATAGTCAAAATAGACTATTGGTTTGCTGAGAATGGCCTCCGACTACCTTGGCTAGGCTTCATTCTCTTGTTGGCTCTTGGTGGCCGTAGTGGCCATTGGAACTTCTCCGAAGCAAAATCATGCTCATAAGTCCTCAGATGGCTCTAAAAAGATCACCAATGGCTCTATAATGTTCAATATAGTAATAAATTACTATTTATTTTTGAAATTTGGCTGAGTGATGCTCTAGATAGAGCACATTTAATTTTTCCCCAATTTTCTCCACTAATTTTGGAAGACTGCCAGCTAAAATTCTAGAAATAGTAAATCCACCAACTTTGGTGCACTCCCTAAAAATCCGCCAAATTAATCATGTTTGACAGTAATATAAGCGCAAATTAACATGATATAAGCGCCCATTAATGGTTAAGTGATTTTAGCACTAATTGCAGATTAATAGGAATTAAATCCAGCTTATTGATAATTAACCACGAATTAATGGTCGAGCTCTGCTCCACTGCTAAAGTTTAAATGTAATTTGGCGACATTGATTTTTAAATATGAAGTTGTGGCTTAGTTGTGTGGCCATTGGTTTATGAGGCTAAGGTTAGGGGTTCAAATCCTGACTCTACCCATGCCCCCTTATCTTTTACCATGTATAACACGTTATTTGCAACAGTTTAAAACCATAGAACTATTCATTTATACGTTGGCATTTGGTATCATGTGGAGTTTGATTTATTTATAATATAATTAATACAATATATATATATAATCATAATTAAATAAATAAATAAAATTCTATCACATTTTTTTTTTAAATTGCACTTGCATCAAAAATTGAGAATTTTACCCACATATAAGACTAAACTCGCGAATTTTATAGTTTATCTCAACATTCAAATTGCAATAACTTTTTCATACAGTGTCAGTGTTTCGAACTGTTCACGGTGCCAGAATCAGGAAGATGAGATCTATCCAGTCACTTAGGTTCGGCACACTTTTGAACACTTTGAAATTTTAGCAATCCTTAGGCCCTGATCCCAATCTGATCACTCCTCCCACTGAAGGGTTTTTGGACCCACAAAATTTGATGATTATCTGCCTTGAGCTTCAACACTCTATTGCTTTCAAGTTATATCAACTGATTTTACTTGACAAGTCTCTTTGAAAATCACCCTAGTATGCCTTGCACCACAACTAACTATGTTTCCTGGCCATTGCTCTCTGGTTGTTGTTGACCCACTTTAGCATTGCTAGCTGCTGTAAAATGATACACCCTTTGTTGTACCACTGATCTCTCTATGTGCTTGGAAAAATGTTAGCCTTCCCACTGAGATTGAAGTCCCTCTTGCAACTGTGGCATACAAGCTCTGTCTTGGAAATCCACTTTCCAAATTAAACTCGCAAGATGAGTGAACTTTTGGCGTCAACAAAACACCAGCTTGTCCTGCAATGGCTACAAAACATATTTCATCTTATCCACTTCTCACTGAATGGGCTACAAACTTCCTGCAACATCTTGTCACAAGAACACACATCAATATTGAAAAGAAAATATTATGCAAGAATTGAAATGAAGACCACCTCTTTTTGCTCCTTCAAAGCACTGACTGTCACCTTCCTGTAACATCAAATACATGGCGATCCTCTTTGCAAATTGGTGTATCCATCTATCAACCCACAATCGACAAACACCTTTGACTCAAACATAAGTCGTGCAACATGCGATATCAACAAGAAGTTGACATTAGATGTGCAATACAATCGACACAAAGTCGATGTGAAATGTGTGCGACACAATCGACACAAGTGGACAAACATGTGTGTGACACAATCGACATAAGTTGATATACTACACGCTACATATTGACAACACTCGTGTGTGTATCAATGTACAATGAACCTATTTACAAGTTCGCTATTTACACATACAAACTCATGCACATGTACACTTTCAGCTCTCCCTTTCAAGTACCAATAAGTACATAATCCCAAAACACATGTGGGTGACTATAAGAGCTGAACTGAATGATATTGCTACAACAGAAGTGAGTAACATACCCATCTTTTACACCTCCATGAAGAAATTTTGCAACAACAAAGAAATGCCTTCAACTGAACAACATTCACATGCAATCTTGCATCATACAAGTTGTGATCCTCTGCTACAACTTGTCATACTTTCACAGAAATTCATGCATACATGACTGAAATTTGCAACGATGTACAAAGAAATGTATGTCTTACTAGGTCAATAAATCAAACCACTTCTTACCAAGCCACTTCCATGGTGATTTTTCCTGCTGAAAATCTTCTTCCTGTGAATCATCTGGACTCACATCGATGATGGAATATTTGGTTACATTCTCGCCAATATTTTTATCCTCTTGCTTCAAATGCTTGGGATGATTGGTTGTATCTAGTGTCCAAAATTGGGCAATGAGATGTCCCTTCGTTTGGCAATGTGTGCAATTATTTTGCATATTTTGTTCAATTTTTCTTCGCTTTGACTGTTTCCTATATGCCTTCATTCTCTTCCAGCATTTTGAAACTTCATGGTTACACAAACCACAATAGGAACATCGACTCTTTCTTCCATTAATGCATGCAGATTTGTCATGTTGATTATGGGAAGAATTATACCTCGAATGTTGCTTTGCATGTCCATCTTTTTTTCCTTCTTGAGGAGATGAACTTGAAGAGGTTCCAACTCTCTTTTGAAGACCAACATCAGTGTTCATGTCTTGATAGCTGTCAGAACTCTCTTTCTCACCATAAGTTTCATGTACAAACATCTTGCTGCAACATGGGTTTCAAACAATGGCATTCATCTTGAATACAAACTTGAAATGTTTGTGGGTTTGAACTTGCAACAAAAGCTCTTCTTGGAACTATCTCAAGTGCCTTCATGGCTATAGAGTTTTCGCCATAAGATTGAACATAGCCTAGACCAAACTTCTTAGGACTTTCCTCAAACATAATAGGCTCAATAATGCCTTGTGCATGTTTTCCTAGACCCTTATCTTCATAGCCCATTTTTAACATCAATTTGGACCCTATACCTCTAGTGTGTTTTTCAAATGAACCTATACATCTATCTGAAGATGAAATTGAAGACAAATTTGAGTGATTTACCTCTGCTTCAAGCATATGCTTGGTTAAGGTCTCTTGGGAATAATGGAGTTGCATCTCCATCTCATGCATTCTTTGAAGAAGTCCTTCTTTCTCTTGCTTCATGGTAGCCAATTTCTCATGAAGTCTAGTGCTTTCCCTTACATCTTCATACAGACTTTGCACCATATCCTTTAGGATGTAGAAGTCTTGCTTCATCTCTTTATCAAAGAGTATTTCAAAGGAGGTGGGTTTAGAAACCTCACCGAATGAAGTTTTCATCATTATGTAAATGAATTAAATAACTTCAACAACAATTCACAAAGTTTCAAAACAATTGACAAAGCTTCTTAACAATTTGGCTGTAGATTCAAGCTCTTTTCTGCAGCTTGTATCTCTTCTTCAAGCAACCTCTTTTGCAAATAGTTAAACACCCTTCAATTCAAAAAAGCAACCTAGTGCTCTGATACCAACCTAATCTGAAATGGATGGCTGACTTCTTATGCTATGCAAGCACCTCCCACTCAATTAAAACAAATTAAAGATCTTTCTTATACTTGGATGTGCGAAATTGAATTCTTGATTCAGGTGTATGTGTTTTAACTAGTTTAATGCTTTATGTGTGAGAATTAAACATTTGTTTAGGTTGATTAAAAGCACTTACAACAACCATAAATTGCAAAAAATTTACCAACAACACATAACAACAAACATAATAAAGGAGTTCACCCTCATGTCTTGGGATACGTCTCCTTGAGCCTCCGTAAATTGACTTGGCTCTTTGGGATTAAGATGGAAAAATTTATTTTACAAGTTGCTTCTCAACTCCAATGGTTGTTTGTACTGTACCAATGGGTTTATAATACCATCATACCCATGGATTGACTTCTCAATCTCTGGAAATGGACCTAGGCTCCCTTGGGCTTGACCTCTTCTGTCGGTGGCCTTGAGCTTACCTAAGCTTCTTTGTGGAAAAAAATATTTTATAAGTTCTCTTCTTCTCCTGAAACATGTTATACTGTCTCCAAAACATATCAATCATCCAAAATAGGCTGTTTATTTGCTCAGAATGAGCTTTGGCTCCACAATCTATGCCTCCAACTCCTAGTGGCCCTAAGCTCCCTGAAACTTCCCTATGGCTTCTTCGGCTCTAGAAGTCTCCAAAGGGCTCTGAAATCCCTCCATTGGATTCAGAATGTCCTAAAAAGTCATAAATGACTATTCACTTGCTGAAATTGGCCTTTGGCTGCTTTGGTTATGCCTCCAACACCTTGTGTCACCCTGTGGCCCTAGGCTCACTAAAAACTTCTCTGTAGCATCTTGGCTTTCAGAAGTCTCCAAATTCTTTTGAAAACCTCATCATTGGATTCAAAAGGTTCAATATAGTCATAATAGACTATTGGTTTGCTTAGAATGGCCTCTGGCTTCCCTAGCTAGGCCTCATTCTCCTACTTGCTCCTAGTGGCCCTTGGAACTTCTCTGAAGAAAAATCACCCTCAGAAATCCTTAGCTAGCTCTGCAAACCTCACCAATGGCTCTAGAATGTCCAAGATAGTCAGAAATTACTATTCATTTTTGAAACTTGGTTTAGTGATGCTCAAGATAGAGCACATTTAATTTTTTCCCAATATTCTCCATTAATTCTGGAAGACTGCCAGTTAAAATTCCAGAAATAGTAAATTCGCCAACTTTGGCACGCTCCCTGAAAAAATGCCAAATTAATCGTGTTTAACACTAATATAAACGTGAATTAACATAAGATAAGCGCCTATTAAATGGTTAAGTGCTTTTAGCGCTAATTTCAGTTTAATAGGAATTAAATGCGGCTTAGTGATAATTAACCACGAATTAATGGTTGACTCCGCTCCACTGCTGACGTTTTAAATCTAATTTGGCGGCACGGATTTCCTAATACGAAGTCATGGATTAGCAGTGCAGGCATTGGTTTGTGAGGCGGAGTTGAAGGGCTCAAATCCCGACACTGCCCCTTACCTTTTACCACGTATAACTCATCATTTGCAACGGTTTAAAACCATAAAACGAAGGTTTTCAAATTTCATTTATACGTTGGAATTTGGTATCATGTGGAGTTTGACTTAAGTATAATATATAATAAACCCTTATCTTTTACCATGTATAACTCATCATTTGCAACGGTTTAAAACCATAAAACTAAGGTTTTGAAATTTCATTTATACGTTGGCATTTGGTATCATGTGGAGTTTGACTTAATTATAATATATCATATTATATAATATATAATAATTAAATAAAAATAAATACAATTTCACCACATTTTTTTTTTAAATTGCACTTGTAGCAAAATTTGAGAATTTTACTCCCGAGTAGTCTTTAGTGCGACTTTTTGAAGGCTTTTATGGTGACTTTTTACTGTGTAATATCTCTAAATTCCAGCAGGAATTTATTGAAAAGAGAAGTTTGATTGCTAACTTTGCACAATCAAAGTGCCCTAGAGGTTTTTGAGGGTGCTGAATCCATATATAGAGTCAAAAAACTAGTTTGAATAACAAAAACCAAGATTTTACCTCAAAATTTTTCACTGGATTCCGGCATCTGAAACTTCAAAAAGTCGCACTAAAGACAACTCCTTTTACCCCCATTTAAAACCAAAATGGCGAATTTTGCAATTTATCTCAGCGTTCAAAGTGTAATAAATTCTTCATACAGTGTCAGTTTTTTGAACCGTTCACGCCGCCGGAATCAGGAACACGAGATCTATTCGGTCACTCAGGTTCGGTACACTTTTGAACACTTTGAAATTTTAGCAATCCCTAGGCCTTGATCCCAATCTGATCAACATTATTGTGCAAAAAATTGAGGAGGCTAACAATTTGGTGATCGACATGTTAACCCTACCTGCTTACACCACTCATAGATTTAAACCCCTTGATGTGAGTGTGTTTGGGCCTTCAAAAAACTATTTCGGGTCAGAGTGAGCTTCATGGATGGAAAAAAATCTAGGGGTTGAGATGAAAAGGTTTGAGCTAGTTGAGCTTTCAAGTAAATCCTTTAAAATAGATCTCACACCATCATATATGAAGATTGAATTTATGAGAACTGGTATATGGCCACTAAATTATGATGCTCTTTTTCATGATGCTAGATGTATCCAGGAACTTCATGTGGATGGTTAGGAAGAAGGGATTGTCCAAGCACACGTTGATGCATAAGAAGTGGATGAACATGAAGATGTAGTTGCAACTAATAATATGATTTCCCTCTCTCAAGGAAAATTCACTTGAGGGGTTCAAATCCCGACATTGCCCCTTACCTTTTACCATGTATAACACGTCATTTGCAATGGTTTAAAACCATAGAACTAAGGTTTTTAAATTTCATTTACACATTGCCATTTGGTATCATCTGGAGTTTGATTTAATTATAATATATATAATATGTTTTATAGCATATAATATATTATATTATATTATATATAATAAATATATATAAAAATTAAATCATAATTAAATAAAAATAAATACAATTTCACCATATATTTTTTTTAAATTGCACTTGTATCAAAAATTGAGAATTTTACCCCCATTTAAAACCAAAATGGCGAATTTTGCAGTTTATCTCGGTATTCAAAGTGCAATAAATTCTTCATGCGGTGTTGGTTTTTAGAACTATTTGAGCTGCCAAAATCAGAAAGACAAGATCTATTTGGTTAGTCAGGTTTGACACACTTTTGAACACTTTGAAATTTTAGCAATCCCTAGGCCCTGATCCCAATCTGATCAACATTATTGTGCAAACAATTGAGGAGGCTAACAATTTGGTGATCGACATGTTAACCCTACCTACTCACGCCACTCATGGATTTAATCCCCTTGACGTGAGTGTGTTTGTGCCTTCAAAAAACTATTTCGGGTCAGAGTGAGCTTCATGGATGGAAAATAATCTAGGGGTTGAGATGAAAAGGTTTGAGCTAGTTGAGCTTTCAAGTAAATCCATTAAAACAGATCTCACACCATAAAATATCAAGGTTGAATTTAGGAGAACTAGAATATGGCCACTGAATTATGATGCTCTTTTGCATGATACTAGATGTATCCAGGAATTTCATGTGGATGGTTAGGAAGAAGGGATTGTCCAAGCACATGTTGATGCATAAGAAGTGGATGAACATGAAGATGTAGTTGCAACTAATAATATGATTTCCCTCTCTCAAGGAAAATTCACTTAAGAGGATGATGATGAACATGTCAGTGAAACACATTATAATCATGAACCAATTGATGGTAACATGGAGGTTGTTCACCCAACCAAAGCACCTACAACTTCTGAATGTGATATTCATAATGACTCTGTTGATCATGCCACTCAAAATGAAAATGACATTGTTGATATTTCACCAAGAAGCAACATTGACCAATTGACATTTACAAGCTGAGTAATCCCAGCATCATGGCTTACATAAGCCATGACGAATATGAACAAACATAATGTCTCAAGAACCAATGAAGAAAGAAACATGGCTTCACAACTAGCAAAATTAAGCAATGAAATTGCTCATTTTTTGTGGGCAATAAATCAATAGAAGAAGATATTGTACATGATGTTTAATAAGATGAAGATAAAAATATAGTTTAATCAATTTCCCCATATATTGAAAGGCTAATGTCAAGCACATAGCAACAAGTATCAGGGAAGGATTCATTACTTGGTTGGTCCTAAAGCTACCATTAAAGAGTGTGTCAATGAAAAAAAAAGCAAGGAACAACAAAAATTCTTCGTTTGGGTCAAAGTTCAAAGTTACTCACATCAGAAGACTATATAAAGTTACTAGTTGAGTCTAAACAAAAGAAACATGAAATTGAGCAATTAAAACATAAAAAGAAGGATTTAGCCAAGGAAAATAAGGAAACGAGGAGTGTTGCAGCACAACATCGAGCAAATGAAAGGCTTGAAAGAGAGAAAGTAAGGCAAGGGAGGGACCATAAAAAATAATTGGCAAGGTAGGGAAAGGAATCAAGAAAGTCTCAACAATTACTTCAAAAAGAACAAAGGATGATAAGTGGGGTTGTTAATGGTGCCAACACAATGTTGTTGAGAGTTGCTGGAAACCTGTGTATTTTTTTTGAAGAGCCTGACGTTTCGGGTGAACACTTCACCCATCTTCAAGGGCAAGAAACTTAACTGATGATAGGAAGAGTGTTTGACCAGAATATATAGATAAGGGGAAAAATTTAGCCGTTAGGGAGATGGAATATTAACGGAACGTTGAGAAATTGACTAAGTCAAATAAATAATTAATTTAAAATTAAAATTAAAATTAGAATTAAATTATTTAATATGTTTATTATAGAATTTAACCACGGATTGTTAGAATTATAAAAATTAATAAATAAATATGAAGATTAAAAATATATAATAAAAATTAAAGGAATTAGATGTTTGAAATGGGGAAGAGATGAGGTATTTAAAATATCAAAAATGGTAAATTGAAGAGTGATGGATGATAATATATAGATAAGGGTAAAAAATAAGTTGTTAGGGAGATGGAAAATTAAGGGAACGTTGATAAATTGACTAAGTCAAAGAAATAATTAATTTAAAATAAGAATTAAATTATTTAATATGTTTATTATAGGAGTTAGCCATGGATTGTTAGAATTATAAATATGAATAAAAATTTATGAATATTAAAAATATAGAGTTAAATTAAAGTAATTAAATTTATTTGGTCAAAATTCAAAATGAATAAAAACAGTCACACCAACCGCGGTGACCATTTTATCTTGAAAATGCAAGAAAATAGGCCCAATTTCAACAATCAAAAGCTTTGAATTCAACTAATGACATCCCTATGAACGTGTTTGCAGGTGTAAAGCGGAAAAATGGTGATCTAATGGAAAGAACGAGAACACAGTGAAGAAGACGAGCTTGCCATGAAAACGAAAGATGCATGGAAGCTATTAGAGATTGTGGGCTCAAGAAATTATTCATGACACCATGCCTCAGAGCTTAACCAGAGCTGCTACAATATTTTATCAATGTCTGGGATGTTGATCAGGAAAAGTTCATCATTCATGATCAGGAACTCGAGATCAAAGTTTCTGACATTTATTTCATAACAGGGCTATCATGGAGGGGGGCAGTACCAATCCTGACTGGCACCCGACCCACAATGGAGAACATGAGTATGGTGATCGACAAGGTGTGTCCGGGGGAAAGGAAAGGATCAGGAAGTGGAAAGGTTGATATTCAAACCATTCCGGACTTGGCACTAAAGGTAGTGCTACACACCATCACGCGAGAGGCGGGATCACAAGCACTGCACGAAGCTACAAAGACACAACTACTTCTTGTTGTAGATTTCTTGACACCAACCCTCTACAACTGGGCAAAGGCAGTGAAAATTAACATGAAATGTCAACTGAAAAAATGCAAGAAAACCAAGCTGAAGTTGTTCGATTATAGGTCCATTCTGGTATTGTTCATCCTAGAATGATTATCAATCTTTCAGCGATAGGAAGTGATAGTTCCGACACTACCAGCACAAGAACCACGGATGGCTCGTTGGGCAGCTTTGATGCCAGGGTCAAAGGGTGAACAACATATTTCCTGGAGACTGGAGTTCTTCGATTGGCTCTGCTAACAACTGATTGTCATGGAATACTAGCCCTACTCTGGCACATATTTCACTGGTGATACATATCTCCCACTCCCAGACGAAGAGGATTGGGATGAAGTACTTGGTAAGACTCATTTTTATTTTATGAGTATTATGATTTTTTTTTGTTATGCATGTTCTAACATTGAATCCATGTATGCAGATGTTGGCCTAGAGAGACCTGCAGGTATTTCCCCAATAGCAAGGTGGATTACTCATGACTTTGATGTTGCCCCTCATGGTGAGGGAGGCGAGGAGGAGGAAATCATACACAATTTTGTGGGAATCTCCCATGGGATCCTGAATTATGCACTATTCGATGATGTTCCTCATCCATACCAGATACACACTGCAGGGGTGTCAAACCGAGTTCACTGCTTGCTGAGGCAGCTTGTACGGGCAATGACATGCTATCATGAGCGTCACGCCGAGTAGACACCTAGGTTTTACTTCCTCATATTTTTGAGAGACATGGTGTCTCAGGATGTAACAAAAACACACATATTTTTTGAACTTTATGATGCACACTGATGCAAAAATTCGATATATATATATATATATATATATATACATCTATATATATATATATATATATATATATATATATATATATATATATATATATATATATATATATTCCTGTTACGGATCTTTTTCATGTGATGATGTTTTTACAAATTACTCAAATGTCTATCTAATACAATGTTAGCCATTGTATCAGTTAATGCATTTATTCGCCTAGGAATATGTTGCTACATGATGTAATCAAAATTTCTTTCCAGCAAACGAACATGTAAATACAACCTTAAGATGTGAGGGTTTGTAGCTGAATAATGTCTATTGAGTTGAAGAACGACAAGCTGTGACTCTAGATTTACAACCAACATACGGATGCCGAGGGTAATTGCCTCGGTTAATAGTTCAATAACAGCACTATACTCAGAAACATTGTTTGTAATTTGTCCTAGACATATACCTTGAAGATCAATCAACTCACCAGTAGGATCATAAATCACCCAGGCTGCCGAAGATAGGTTCTGGGTACTGTAGGAAGCACCATCAGCGAAACTGACATAAGGGGTAATAGATATCTGCACAAAAAGCATCGACCCAATAAGCAGGAAAATGCTAGCAAAGCACACCAAGCCAAAAATGTACAAAAATGAAAAGAACACCTATGTACACAAAACATGCACAAATGATTCATGCATAATATGTTTTAAGATACAACCCATTTTTGGGTTGATCCAGAGGATGACCTTCGTAATCAATGAGCTCATAGGCCCCATTTTGCAAGACATCTTTAACAATTTAGGGCCCATGCCACATGGGTTGAAATTTTCCTGACCCTAGCTTATCATGAGCTTGGTCATACAGGAGGACGAGGTCTTCTTATACACAGGAGCGAGGGGAAACTGACTAGTCAAAATGAGCTTTGACCCACTTCTTATGTGCTTCAATGACCAAAGCAGCAAAGTGGTAAGTTTCATCCAACCTTTCTAAGTAGAGAAGACGCTCTTCTTCTGGTGAAGTGTTTGGTAGCAATTCAACAACCAAATGGGTCAAAGCAATGCCTACACTTATGGATGACAGTAAGACAACAACTCAGTTCATATTCAATCACATAATTTCTAGGTTTGGTGTCCCTCAAGCCATCGTTACCAATCATGGTTCTCATTTTCGTCATTATATGGTGGTGGAGTTGACTTCCAAGTTGGCTCTGCGTCAGGACAGCTCAATGCTGTACTATCCTTAGGCTAATGACCAAGTTGAAGCTACGAATAAATTTCTTTTCACCATGCTTCAATGTACGATTGGAATGCACAAATCAAACTGGCATCTAATGTTATTTTCAGCTCTTTGGGCATACTAAACCTCAGTTAAGGATGTGACCGGATTCACTCCATTTCAGCTTGTTTACATTCTGGAAGCTACCCTTCCGATTGGCGGAGTCACCAAATGTTTGGAAAGATAAATCCTCTCTACAGACAGAGACGATCCCTCTATCCCTAGAGTGGGTCTAGCAACAAGGGAACAAGCTAATGTGTAGGTTCCTAGCTAATGAATGAAATAGGTTGGGATAGATTTTCCTACCTAAAGTCGAACGCGATTGTCGCAGCTGTAGTAGTGGTGGCCTCTTGATCTCTGTCTCGACAGTTCATGGTCCTTCTGCAATGGCACTCGTATTCTTGCACAAATATCAAAGACAAGAGAAACTATCAAGACAATAATGGCATTCATGCCTAAATAGTCAATCAAGGAGGATTAAACACATTGCGTAAAATAAACCATATTAACACAAGATGGCAACCAGACAACAATCATGTATATATAAATATAAGGGAGAGATTACAACTGGAGCCTTAACGTCGCAGCCTCCTTCAATAGGTTCAGCCGAAGTGCATCTCAAAGGATCATCAAGGAATTGGGACGAGGGGAGGACACAAGCTAAGCTCTCTCTCGACAAAGGTCTCTTTCTCTGTTCTATCTCCCTAGCAAAATGTTCAACAATTCTCTTTAGTCATTCAGCTATAATTTTTCAGCTAGTGTATCAATGGGACATAGCTTTATTTATAGAGGGAGAGGAGGAAGTTGGGATCCCTACAATGGTGGAAGGGAGGCCTTATCCTTTGGGAGGTTTCCCCAAAAGGTGGAAAAAAGAGGCCAAAGGAGGGTGGTCGTGGTTATTCAATCGAACCACTCAGGCTGACTCGCCCACAAAGTTTTTTAGCATGGAAACTTCGCCTCTATATTTAAAAAACATTCCAAAAATAGCTTGGCGCGGGTATCTAACTAGGACAGAGCACCAATGGGCGCAGGGCCTAGTGTTAACCTTCCTCATTGGCGCAAGGGCATAACAGTCTACCAGTGCCAATGCAAAAACATGTGTTTCTGATGGTGTGCTAAAGAAATTGTCAATAGAAGGAATTTTTTCCTCATGGCAAGGGATGCAATGATGGTCTTTGCAAGGCATGAAACTTCTTATTAGTGACATAAATGATCCTCCAATGTGCATGATGGGGATTGCAGGGACAGTGACAAAATGTTGTGTAACAATTAGTCACTCAAAAGTTCTATTCCTTAGATAGATATTTGTAATGAGGTATTGTACGTGTCAAATGAATATCATATGCCAAAGTTACATCCTAGGAAGTTGATGTACCAGTTTACCCAAACGGGGCCCATAGTTTTGGCACTTCATCTCCTAGGGTTAGGCTTCTGGATGTTTATGGTTTTCCCATGTTTTTCAATAATAAAAAGACCCTTGAACTTCATTGTAACACAATTAGAAGGCATGTAGCCACCACATCTCTTCTCAGAGATAAGCTACCATCGCCCAAGCTAGTTTATTTTCCATTCCGTCTCTAAGAATTTTTCAGTATTTGATATTAATGAAATGAAGGGTTATTCCTACTACATCTCTGCAGTTATTTTTATTTTTGTGTTTTATTTCTTTCTTTCCTAAGTCTGGATCAGTGGTATCAAAGCGATCTACTCTTTCTCAGTCTTTCTTATTATGTCCCCAATGAGTTTTGGATATAAGGAGTTAGGGCCCGATGTAGTTGAACCTTTACAAGATCATCCTCAAAAACCCTGGCGACCTCCCATGGCAGAAGAAAAGAAATATGAGGGAACAGTATATCCTATCAAAATATATCTCAAGGAGGCCCTCGAAAAAAAAAGGAATGCAATGATGGATAACTTTGCTCAGATCCTTCAAGGGCTATCCATCAGTGACACATCTTCATCCAACAGCCACTCTGGAGGCACCACTCCTTTTAAGGTAGAAGTAAACTTTGACATTCCCATATTTTAGGGCCAAATAGATGCATACGTCCTAGATAGATAGATCAATATATTATAAGGATATTTATTAGTTCACGACTTTTCCAATCAAGAAAATATTACTTTTGCACTCCTCAAAACCGCCCCCCATATCAAGGACTAGTGAGAAACCTACTATGAGAAAAAGGACAAGAGGGAACCCTCCTTGTTTTTGGCCACACCCACTTGTAATTATTTCCGAGATGCAATCAAGGAACAATATTACCCCGTGGGGAGCTATCAGAACAATTACTTATAATGGAATACGTTGGAGCAGCTAGGGATAAGGATGTGCATGGGATGATGAATATGTTCCATACCTGCGCAAAAACTTGGGTATCAAAGATTCAGAGAAACATTTGGTTCTAAAGTACTGCAATTGTTTGCATAGATACATTGAGTAGGAAATGGATTTCCTCGACATCTCCTCACTTGGTGCAGCATACTGATATGGTGCCAATATTGAGCATAAATTCAAACAGAAGAAGCGAGACTTTAGGCATGTGAATCATAAGCAAGGGAAAGGCACCCCAAACCAAAAAGCAAAGGACAAAGCCAAGGTGGGGAAGCCCAGGACAACCTACCAAAGCCACTAGTAAATAACAGCACCAAAAAGCCAAATAAGGACACGGGGAAGTGGTGTGAGTTCCATAAGGGCTCCACTAACAACAAAAGTGAGTGTCAGGCCAAGCAATCACTGGTGGTCACACTTAAGGCTTCCGAATCATATGTCGGTTCTGACTCTGAGTTACAACCTAACAATGGGAATGAAAAAGGAAAGTAGATTATCGATGCGGATCCCAATGCCACTATTGCTACCACCAAGATCCAGAAGGACGAACGTGAAGATCTAGGAGAGGGGGAGTGCCTCTTCCATTCCCAGATGTGGGTGAAGGGTTCCCCATTGGAGTTTATTGTCGACAGCAGGAGCCAAAAGAATGCCATTTCAGTAGAGTTCATGGAGCAGATGGACATGTCGACCATAGCACACCCAAATACGTACACCATCAAGTGGCTTCATCAAGGATGGGATCTCCACGTCAGCCAACAGTGTAACCTTCCTTACAGCATGAAGCCCTTCACGGATGAGGTATTATGTGATATTGCTCCTATTGATGTTTGTGATATGTTATTAAGCCAACCATACTTGTGGAAGCGAAATGTTGTGTATGAATCTAGGCCTCCCGTTGTTATTGTTACTTTGGGAAATAAGTTGTACAGGATACGGAAGGTAGCACTACCTACCGTCATCTCTTTGGTCACTACAAAACAATGTAGTAAGCTCATTTCCAATACCGGGAAGTTTGTTTTCCTGATAATCTGCCCTCAGGGAAAGAAGATGATTGTGGCCACGACCTCCAGATAGGGCTCCTCCGCACAACAACAATAGATGGAAAAGGTCGTGGAGGAGTACGAGGAAATCTTCACCGCACCCGCAGGTGTTAGCATCATTTTTCACCTTCATATGATTCATGATTGCTTTTATGGCTTTGGGCACCCATTCCTACAGACTTGAACAAATTCACTAAAAAACAGTGTTAAAATTCCCATACACGGGTATGCCCAGACTTTTCCGCGTGTATACGCGAGTCCACATGTACTTTTCCGCGTATGCCATTAAAATCATTAAAAAATATATTAAAATTCCCTATTTTGGGCTGGGTTGATGGTTACTCCAGTAGTTCAACCACCCCAGTACGTGGCCAACTGTTTCCAACTGACTGAAACTACTTTGAGGGAGTATAAAAGCCCCTCATGTGCATGGCCTAAGGGAGAGAGAAATTTTATAGTCATTATACTCTGTTGGATTCCCAGTTCAAGTCTGAGTCCCCGTGCCTCCTGCACTTTCCCAGACTTATAACAGGAAACCCTTGTTTCCTGGAGATGTTCATTCATTTATATGCCATCTCGAGTGCACAACTCTTGGAAGAATCTTAGCGAGGCAAGGGCAGGACGAATCCGGACGACGGTCTGCTCGAAGATCGTGGAAGGATTCAGGTGATCTCTCCACTTTTACTACTGTACATGCTATTCATAATAATGAAGAACCATCTTGTTCCTGAACTTCTGTGTTAGTATCTATTTTTATATGTGGAAAGATTGATTATTAAGCAGTTATTATCATTTATATCATGTTTCACATTGATTACACTAACGTTTAGGAGAATTATATGCTGTACAACTAGGTTTCCGTGCACGTTCTTTCTTGTTTTGCAGGTTGAAGGAGGAAGGAAGGTTGTTGGGGGTTTGAACCCCGCGGGATCTACATCGAACGTAGGACTACGGGTGAGTCCTGCTATCGTTGTTTTCTAGTTTTTTGCATTCAAGTATGGTTGTGTGTGAGTCCTTCTGAATGGCATGCCCTGCTCTGTGGAGGTTTTGACCCAACAAACCTCTAGGGTGATTTTCCCCGAAACAGAACTGGCGACTCCACTGGGGATCACATTCTTGTGATTCCCCTGTTGGGTGGTTTCAGCTGTTTGATAGGTTTCCAACAGTTTTAACTTTTATTTCCAGTCCAGTTTACTCTTTCTCAGTCAGACTGAAGTCCTGGTTTCTTATCCAGGCTTGATCCCCTTTGTTTTTCATTTTTTACCTTTATATACATGGGTTTGTCTACACACAGTCATGTATACACACATTTTTTGTTAAAGGGAGTCGCGTATATGCATGTTTCCTTTAGCACAGTCGCGTATGCACGCTTGTTGCTAAACTGTAAAGTTGCGTATACCTAGGTAGATTTTGAAATTTTGGATTTCTTGGCTTTTTAGTCCTTTCTGTCTATGGAGACCTGTTCCTGCAGTGTCTTTGTACCCTCTGGATTGTGAAGAAAGTGGTCTTTGGTCTTTTCTCTCTCTTGTTTGATTGAAAACTAGTCTTTTTGGCAAAGTATTGTTTCTTGTGCTGGCATTTCTGGTTCGAGTACCAAGATCTCTTTCTATGGATTCTTGGTTGTTCTGCTTCATCAGAACAGAGAGCTCCTGCTCATTTACTCATTCCTACCTTTGTGTCTTGCTTTGCACTTCGATTTTTGCCCATTTCTTGGTTGGTTTTCTTGAGTTCAGTCGGCTAGGTCTTGTTGCAACTTTTGAAGAGTCTTTCTTGGTTCTTTGAAGTTTTTGTTTGCGGCAAGGTTGTACTATTCTTCTAGGCTGAGTGGCTGAGTTTTCTTGTCTTATTTTTCTCATATTGATCTTGCTACTAGTTAGCCCTATAAGATTTGGAGCATTTTTGAATTTTTTTCTTGAAATTCAGTGTTGTTTGGCTTGGGATTTTATAATTTTGCTTGGTATTTTCGAACTCTTTTTTTTATAAAACTCAAAAGCTCAAAAAACATTTTTCTTTGTTGTTTGCTTTCGTTTTTGCATTTTTGTTTTCGTTTCTTTGTATCTTTTGAAGCTTTGTTGAGGTTTCTTGCCTTTGGATTTTGGCTTGATTTTGGAAAGGAGTTGTCATTGATTTCTTCCTCTTGTTTTTAAGTGTTTTTGGTGTCTTCATATTAAGAGTTCTTGATTTTGGGAACTAGCTTTCTGGACAACCAAAAAGAGATAAAACTGAAGGATCTTTGGGAAATTTCACTCTGCTTTAGGAGATTTTGCATCTTATAATTTGCATGCTTGTAGTGATTTGCATTAGGTGCACTTAAGCATTTAGTCATTTTCATAGTTTTTGTGAGTGTGAGTTTGTTATCTGAAAAGAAAAATACAATTTTTAATCTCGTAGAACCTGTGTAGAAGTTGCTTTTCATCGAAAGACAATAACTACATTT
The DNA here is from genome assembly GCA_034641835.2 of Pinus albicaulis. Lineage (NCBI taxonomy): Eukaryota > Viridiplantae > Streptophyta > Pinopsida > Pinales > Pinaceae > Pinus > Pinus albicaulis. Next base: position 38,685 of record JAXQQM020066007.1, on the reverse strand, counting down.
GCATGTAGTTTGGTTTTTATTAATTTCTTTTCTACATCAAAACACCATTAGTTTCATTTCCGCAATCCTTTGACTTAACAAAACAGCCGATTAAAATAAGTGATATAATTTAAAATCAACTAGCAAGTTTTCTAAGTGTCATACACCAACTAGCTAGGTTGTAGGGCCTTGGATTAGGTGATTGGAGAGTTAACTCTCCAAGGCCACTCAAACAAAACATAAAAGTTGATTAATTGAGCAAAATCCAACTCCGTTAGGTGGACCGGGAAAGCTCTCCTCCAGAGAGTCAAGCGCGAGGGGAAGTGAAGGCTGAGAAGAGGGATACCCCCTCTCTGATTAGCTGAATCTGACCTCAAGACCGTTCCACCCGGCTTCTGACATGGATTGGTGCCCATAGTTGCCACTCCTAGGTTCCACACAGGTGACTGCGGGGGGGAATACCCATGGTACCTGAGGCAGACGTCGCATCACTTTCAGCAGTACTTCTGGGGGGTGCCCTTGCGAAGCTTGGGTGCTTGTGCCGGCAAAGGCTGTCGTTAGGAGGTCAGCGTAACTATTTCTGATACCTTCGCTAGTAGGCCTGGGCCGTAATTACCCCAGACTACTTTCGGGAGGTCCTATATTTCGCTTTCTTGTATTTTGGTGTCCGGTCCTAATCACCCGGAGCGGAAATACCTGAAGGCTGTTTGCTTGATTGTATCTCAGGGATAATTTTTTAGTGAGTGCTCTTTGCTCCTAGCTTGCCTAGCTTTACACTTTTTGAGTCTAATTAAAATCTATAAAAGTGGCTGATCAAGCGCCTCGTCGATCGAGGAGAATCCGGGGGTTATCTCCCGAGAGTCCAGAGCCTTCTTCGAGAAGGTGTAGGAGTGATTTAGCAGGTGGTTACCACCCTGTGGCGTCTGACGCAGTGGAGAGAGATCCTCCACAAGGGTCTGAAGGTTTCATAGCTGATTCTGGTGTTGGTTCCGAGAGGAGCGTTCCGCTCACCTCGCGAGTATTATTTCCGCAGGAAGAAGATATACAGGTAGAGGAAGTGTCTGAACCCTCAGATTCACTTCCATCTCCTCTTCCTCCTGATTATCCGTTCGTTGTTCAATACATCGGACCCGAGTCAGAGAGACCGGAAGATCCTCCTTATTATACATACCTTTCGATGGCCACGACTGGGAACGCGGCTTCTGCTGTGAGTGCTGTAGGCATTCAGACTCCTGCTTCTGTTGAAGGAGGGGGCACTATTGCTATATCTTCGATTGCCTCTAGTGCTACTGTGTTTGGCTCTGGTTTCACCCAAGCACATGCTTCTCAATCTGGTCCCTTTTGTTTTGGAATGCCCACTAATGGGATTCCTTATTTTTCCTTTTCCGTTGCTGCAGCTGGATCTACACCCATGTCTTCCATGGCTAGTGGATCAGCTTCTTTTCAAGGGTTCCCCTTCGGAACTGGACACATTCCTAGTTCGAATCCTTCTTTAGGGTCCTTTCCGTTTACTTCTCAGACCTAGAGTTTCAACCCTTGGTCTGGAGGTCAAAGTTCGACTACTTTTACAGGTTGGAACCCTGTATTCACTACAGCGGGGGCAGGGAATCAGTTTTACGCTGGTCACCAAGGGAATGTTTCTTTCCCTTCGTCGAGTGCTTATCAGACTTTTTCCCCTCTATCTAATGCCTAGAACCCCTATCAGGGGCTTTCCTCTTCATTTAATACTTCAGGCGGGGGAACTGGTCCAGTCTTTGGTAACTCGGCGTGGGGAGGAGGTTCTTCTCCTTTTGCTACGAGTTCTTTCTGGCAACCTGGTGCCTCATCAAATCCAGGGTATTCTTTTCAGAATGTTGGGAATTCATCCTATCAAGGATGGAATCCTCAGGCTCTGCCTCGTTTACCTTTTCTGGCAACGTTAAACTTGTCAGATCTGTCGAAATTGATGAATGATCCGATTCGGTACAGTCTAGGGTGGCCTCCGGTCCCGACCAAACTACCTTCAGACATTCCAAAGTTTGAAGGCAAGAATGGAGAGGATCCGGCTGACCACATCACCACTTTCCATTTATGGTGTTCTTCTAACTCCCTGATCGATGATTCGATTAGGTTGAGATTGTTTCAACGCACCCTAACTGGAAACGCTGCCAAATGGTATATTGAGCTAACTGGGGGCAGTTTTGCTACATTTGGAGAACTGGCTGTTACATTTCTAAACCATTTCCAGTTGCCTGTCTGATATGATGCTGGGATTGAACTCTTAACTAATTTTAAGCAGGACGACGCAACCCACATTTCTGACCATATTCAGGAATGGAGGAGAAGGAAGAGGCTTATTAAAGCTCATATTCTAGGAGAATTCCTTTTGGAATGGTTTCTGAAATCTCTGCAGTCAGACATTTCTAAAGATGTATCCCTTTCTGGGGTATTTTCTGAGGAGCTGGCCATTTTTAGGGCCCAGCAGCTGGAACTGATCTATTCTCAATCTGGGGTCCTCCATAAATATTTGCCCAATGCTCCTCTCTCCAAATTAGATTTATCCAAAACCAAGCCTGGTCTGCATGGTGATGGGCTGATCAGGTCGATCAATAGTGGTGTAGCCAACCTGCTTACCCAACTGCAGCAGTTGTCTTTGCAATCTGCTCCTTTTGGTCAGGTTGTGCCTGCTGAATCATCGCCTTCCCAGTCTTTGTCCATAAATGTTGTCCAAGCTTCTAATCCCAAAAGAAATCAACAATACGAAGGGAAGAAGAAGGGACGAAATAATAATAAAAAGGGCAAGAATGAGAAGGGTAATGCGAATAAAACCAACGAGCATGTTGGTGAGGGTCCAAAGGACAAAAATAAAGTGAAGTTTCCATGCAATCTGTGTACTGGAGACCATCTCACACACCTTTTCCCTAAAATTCAGGATGCGCAGCGCTTGTTAGCTCAGCAGGGTTCTTCTAGTTCCCAGGCTGTGTTAACAAACCCTTTTCCCCAAGGGCAACAGTCAGTTGTTGGCGCGAACCAAAATCCCAGGGCTTCTTCTGGAGGCACCCAGGAAGGGGAAATTCCATCGAACATTTTCATGATGAGTGCTCACATGGATGTCGCTACGAGATCCCGTGATTATGGTGGAGAAGAGTCTTCGAAAGCTAAGGATACTCCTGATGCTACTGAGCCGCTTCACATTACCAAGCCTACTGTTGAGTCTATGCCTCGGATGCCCAAAGCATCTTCTAAGCAATCGACGATTAATCCAAATGCTAGGGCTACCCAGAACTACTCTATTGTGGAAGATCTGGCGCAGAGTCCTTGTGCTATCTCGGCTTTAGAGGTACTCCAGTCTTGTCTGGCTCAGCGCAGTGCTTTGCTCACTACCATTGGGGCTATTGATCCAAAAAGTTCTCTTCTGATTACTTTTGATATGACTAATTTTAAGAAGAGACTCCCCCATCACATGGCTTTTCATATTAAATCATCGTACCGGAAGTGTAACATCTTTCGGACGGTTGTTGATGAGGGTGCTTCCACATGCGTGATGTCTCTCACATGTTGGAAGACAATTGAATCTCCCAAAGCTGTTCCATCTACCACTCTTCTGACTGCATTCGATGGTCATTCTCACAGACCGCATGGTATTGTCCCAGCTTTGCCCATCTGTGTTGGGGGAAAAACTGTCAATATAGAGGTTGAGGTAGTAGATGCAAGCTTGGACTACAACCTTCTGTTGGGGAGAAACTGGATTTATGAGATGGATGCCATTGCATCCTCATTATTTCGGATTATATGTTTCCCTCACGAAGGGAGGATCATTACAGTAGATCAAATGGACTGTCCTCTTGTAGACCCGAATGCGTCTACTGACTCATCTGTTCCAAAGTTGGATAATACTAAGGCGCCTGTTGAGAATTTAGGAGTTGGAATGTATTCTTCCTTGATGGGTACTTTTGATATTCCTCCTCCTACGGTGCATATAAATTCTATTTCATCCTCCAAGGCTCCTCTTCGAAGAGAGTTCTTCAGAACTCATTATTTTTTGGACCCTTGGACCTTACCTTCCCCTACAGCCACATTAGCAGAAGGTCAAGTGGGTGGAATGGCATTTCCCATGTCTGCAGCTGAGATTGCTTATCAGTCTATTGTTGACTCTGCAGAATCTAGTCCAACTCCTCTTTCACCGGAAGAGTTGGATGGAGATGTGGCTCCGGCTTGGACACTTAGTTCTTATTCTGCCCAAGATTGCCTTGATACCACTCTTCCATCTGAAGAGGCCATCCTGGAAGATATGACTGGTATAGACAGACCGTGGGATGAATTGCATCATCGTTCTTACTTTTTACCTGATTTGAGCGAAGTTGAAGCAAGTTTTCCAAGTCCTCAGTCTCCTGGTCCTGTTCACCCAGTCCTGAACCCTTTAGCACCAACACAGGTTTATGCTGAAGGGAACATGGCTGTGATTTCTCCTACTATCCCGGTGAACATTTCCAGGGATCCCAATCTTATCGAGAATGTCTTCATCGGAGCTAAATGTTCCCGTGAAGAGGTTCAAATTTACACCGAGCTCTTTAAAGAGTATAGGGATGTATTCGCTTGGTCTTATGAGGAAATTCCTGGTATAGATCCATCTATTGTCCAGCATGAGATCAAGACTTATGAAAACGCTAAGCCTGTGAGGCAAAAACTTCGTCTGGTCAATCCTAGGAAGGCAGCAGCTATCAAAGCTGAGGTGGAGAAGCTGCTGAAGGTGGGATTTATTTTCCCTGTTCCTTTGACTGAATGGGTTTCAAACCCTGTTCCTGTAGATAAAAAGCAAGGAAAGATTCGAGTTTGCATCGATTTCAGAGACCTAAATAAAGCATGTCCTAAAGATAATTACCCCACACCATTTATTGATCAGATTATTGACGAGTGTGCCTGTAATGAGATTTTATCCTTCATGGACAGTTTCTCTGGATATAATCAAATTACTATCCGTCCTGAAGATCAGCATAAGACTGCCTTTATTTGTCCCTAGGGTACATTTGCATACAAGAAGATCCCTTTTGGTCTTAAAAATGCTCGGGCTACCTTTCAGCGGGCCATGTCATATGCCTTCCATGACATCAAAAAGATTATCGAGTCGTATTTGGATGATTTCTCTGCTCATTCTCGAAAGAGGATGGATCATCCTGCTCACCTCTGGCAAATATTTGAACGATGTCGTTTCTATAAGATTAGGTTGAATCTGAACAAGTGCGTTTTCACGGTTACATCCGGTCGGTTATTGGGATTCATTGTGTCTAGGGAAGGGATAGGGTAGATCCCTTCAAGGTTGAGGCAATACTTCGGTTGCCTCCCCCATCCTCTATCCGTCAGCTTCAAAGTCTACAAGGAAAGTCTAATTTTCTTCGGAGATTTATCGTAAATTATGCTCAAGTTACCAAGGGATTTATGAGATTGTTGAAGAAGGGAGTTCCATTTCTTTGGGATGACTTCACTCAACGCTCATTCGATGCTTTGAAGAAAGAATTGACCTCTGCTCCTTTATTGAGTCCACCTGATTATAGCAAGGATTTTCTTTTGTATCTGGCAGCAGCAGAATCTACCATCAGTATGGTTCTGGTTCAGGAGGATGATGCTCTTGCAGAGCATTTTATTTACTATCTTAGTTGAGGATTGGTAGGACCTGAACTCCGGTACACTCCGATAGAAAAGTTAGCTTTAGCAGTAGTTCATGCTGTGCAGCGACTCCAGCATTACATTATTCTACGAAAAACTTATGTTTTGGCAGCAGCCAATCCATTTCAGTTTGTCCTTAGTAGGCGAGTGATTGGGGGCAAATACAATAGATGGATTGTGATTTTGCAGGAATTTGATCTTGAGTTTATGTCTACCAAGTCCAAGAAATCATTGGTTTTCGAAAAATTGATCTCCGAGTTGCCCTGTGGGGAAGAGATGATCTATGATGAATCCTTTCCGGATGAACATTTGTTTCTTATCTCTTCACAGGATCCTTGGTATGGAGATATCATTGTGTATCTTCAGACTGTGAAGTTTCCCTCTACTTTTTCGAAAGATGAGCATCGTAAGTTGCATCACTTGGCCAAGAATTATTTTATTATTGGTGATGCTTTGTACCGTCGAGGGGTTGATTCAATCCTGAGACACTGCTTAACTCTCGAAGAAGTTGAGGCTGTGATGAATGATTCCCACAGTGGAGCTTGTGGGGGTCATTTATCGGGGCTTGCTACAGCCCAAAATATTTTGCGTGCTGGATACTTTTGGCCTTCGATTTTCAAATATTGTATGGAGTCGGTCAAAAAGTCTCATCCGTGTCAAGTCTATACTCGAAAAATGCGTGCTCATCCAGCTCCTCTTTTTCCAGTCATTACTGTCGGTCCCTTTACAAAGTGGGGTATTGATTATACTACTTGTAACCCACCTTCGGCTAAAGGTCACAAGTACATTATTGTAGCAGTAGACTACTTTACGAAGTGGGTCAAGGCTATGCCTACTTTTGGGAATGATGGTGAGACTGCAGTTCTTTTTCTTTTCAACCAGGTTATTGCTCATTTTGGTATTCCTAGAGAGATTGTCACTGATCATGGCAGTCATTTTCAGAATAGCATGATGACTGAGTTGGCTCTCAAATTGGGTTTCCGACAGGATCATTCATCTCCGTATTATCCTCAAGCCAATGGGCAAGTGGAAGTCGTGAATAAATCCTTGAAGACAATTCTTCAAAGGAAAATTGATAAAGCTAGATCCAACTGGCATATTATGCTATATCCTGCACTTTGGGCATACAGGACGTCAGTGAAAACTACAACTGGCTTTACTCCGTTTCAGCTAGTGCATAGGTTGGAATCCGTATTTCCTATTGAATGCGAGATTCCTTCTCTTAAATTAGCTGTTGAACTTCTTCCTGACACTTCTAGTCTTGGAGAACTGCTCCTTCATTTGGAACATCTCGATGAGCAGCGTCGGGATGCCGCCACGATGAATGAAGCACATAAAAACCGAGTTAAAGTTTAGTACGATAAAGCGGTCAAACCCAGGATTTTTTCGGAAGGTGACCTTGTTTTGGTCTATGCCCAAGAAAAAGATGCCCTGGGGGCAGGGAAGTTTAAATCTATGTGGTATGGCCCTTTCATCATTAAAAAATTCCTTAAGAAAGGAGCATATACCTTGGTTGATTTCGAAGGAAACGAGATGCCGGAGCCTCGAAATGGGCTCTATTTGAAGAAGTATTATGCCTAGGCTTCGGCCTGGCATGTTACTTTTGTATATAGTAGTTTTGCTTTGTACATATCTAGTTGATTTTTGATCTTTGATGCGTTGGTGATGTTTTTGATCTGCTTTGGCAGGTTGTGTTGGATGTCATGAGTCATTTTGGTTTCGCCGATGGTGCTAGTAGACACACCTGGAACTTAGCTTCCGGGGCTTGGGTGCTTCATTATCCTTCCGGTCAGCTATTGGTATCAAGAGGGGCCTGCATTGGTCCTGCTTCCAATAATATAGCAGAATACACTGCAGTTGTTTACCTACTCTCGGAGGCAATATCTTTGGGTGTTGATTCGTTGGTAGTTTTCTTGGACTCTCAGCTGGTGGTGTCGCAGTTGAACAATAATTATCGGATTCGAGATCCATTTTTACTACGGTTGTTCTTGAGGGTACGTTTGTTACAAAGATCATTTCATTTTTTAACTTTCATTCATATTCCTCGAGCTGAAAATTGGTTGGCAGACTCATTAGCTAATCAGGCACTGGATTGGCATATTAATCATTCCATACAATAAAATTTAATCATCAAAAACATCATATATTTTGATACATTTATCACATCACATAAAACATCGTTGTATATATATCATCAAAGTGTTCAAAAACTTTACAAAATTTGGATCCATAAGATCATACAAAATTTGGGCTTATGCCCGATCATATTCAGTCTCAAAAAATATACAGTCATCTGATATATCATATCTATCTACTCCTGAGGTCCTTGCCCAGAAGTCGTGTTCCTATAGAACATGATCACGGTGGCAACTCGGCGGAATAACCATACCCAGTCTCAGGGCACTCCTACCACCTGTCTCTAGATGGCTTCTGGAAGATCTTCCACGGAAGCCATAGGTACTTGGCGGGTTAATCCCTCCAAGTTCCTCTATACAGCCTGGAGGGTCTTGTCTTAATCCACTGTATCCGCTTCGCCTCGGCGACGCTTGTGTCACGGGAAACCCTCAGGTCGAACTGGTCCAATATCTGTATCATGATCATGTTTACATTGTATGTCATTATGAATCCAATCAAAAACATGTTTTTTTTTCATTTTTTCATACATATTTGAAAAAATCCAAAAATTATATAAGTCAAAAAATTTTGCAAACTTACCGACTGTGCCCCATGCCGTGCCTGGTGGTAGGACAAGATCTGGATCTCCACGAAAGTCCATTCCGGCATAGGGATAGTTGTCCACAATGATGATTTGTTCTCCCCACCAAAGGAAGAACTCATCATCCCAAGTGGTCCGGGGAACTTCACTTCCCCCTAATCTCTTCATCATGTCTGCCCAGCGGGCAATTCTTGGGTCTCTCGGGCTGCTGATGGTAGAGATAACTCTGGGTCTCAATGCTCGTATCTTCTCAAAGAAGAATGTCATCAAAATTGTACCGTATCCAAAATGTTTTGTCTTTTATTGGTGGATTGAGGTCAATTGTTGCTTCATGTTCAGTAATAGGGCTGTGCACCAATCGTATACATGAGTTAAGCATTCCACTGCTATGCTCATTTGCGTCCTGGACGCCTGGTGTAGGGAGGCAGATCCTGCCACTCTGCCAATGGTGAAAAGGAGGATTTTCATGTGCAAATCCATTAAATCTTTGATTGCAATTTGAGTTCCAACTTTCTTGGAACCCTCTACGCAGTACACGTGGATGTAATCTTCCACGGTTAGCCCTCCCAAGGGCTTCCCGTGCAAGTCTACTGGTTCCCCCCTCCGGGAGAGTCCAGTGATAAAATATATGTTTTCCACTTCAATGCGTACAGGCATCTGATCTATCATAAAGCAGCCCTCTTCCGGTTCCCAATAGTTCACGAGCATTTCAAGCAACCGGACATTGCTTTTCATATTTGGCATTTTGAAAAACTTGAGCAAACCGCAATTCCGAAGAATATTTAGCGATACTCGATCTCGCATGACTTCTTGATCAATTGCACTGTGTTCACGCTCTCTCCATGATATGGTCATCCTGTCAAAATTCAATAAATCCTTCATTAGCTACGCATTTTTCATTTGGGCCTGTGCATACGCGACTTTATTTGTGCACAGTCGCGTGTATACGTGACTTCATTGTTACCAACCTACGTATGCGCAAACCCGTGATTTTTACCAAGGGTTTCTATGGTGAAAATTACTAAATTTTAATTTATAAACGGACAAAATGATTTGCAAGGATGATTGATGAGCTTACCTGACAAATTCAGTGCGTTTTGACGTTCGGTTGCTCTTGATTTGATGAAAGAATTTTTTTGCTCCAGAGCAATTTTTTCCAAATCAGCAATGTAACAATGAACCAAATATGAGGTAATTTGTCTATTTATGTCCAAAAAATTGAAAATTTTCGCAAAAAATTGTTATGGTTATTTTTTCGATCTATCTTAAGCTGCATAACCCGGATGCTTGGAAGTGCCCAGTTTGGTATGTTTTCAGGTACATTTTGACAAATTTGAGATTTTTCCTGGTTTTTTGATCCATGATTACTGACTTGTCATGGCAGGTATATGATCTTCACTGGCATATAGGTTAGGGAAATCACTTTCCGCTACATCTTGCATACTAGCCTCCATACTGATCACTTGCCATAGGGTCGATCCCATCAGGTCATGACTATTACACCCATTTCACTCGCCGATTATTTAATCATGACTTGGTGGTAGAGCCTTCCTTTACATGGGCTTCCTAGTTAGTTCCTCGCTATCACTTGTTGCCCATGCCGCGTTTTATGTAGGCTCGGGAGTCCTCTTTAGTCCCGCCTTGACTTATGTGTTGAAGCTTCATTCTTCTTCTTCCTCACTATCATTTTTCTGGCTATTACCCTAGAGGCTCCCTGGTGTTGTTGAGTTGTATTACTGCATTGCATATTGGCTACTTGTTTATCTTGGCCTTTAGCCGGCTTCATTTGGACTCAATGTTTAAGCCAAATTTTGACCTTGTCTATCTGTACAAGTTAACCATTGCATGCACTTAGCTATCGCGACTTGACACCCTTTTACCCATGGATGGAACATTCCACTGAGTATCGCTTACCAGTTTCCGCCACCTTGCATTGAGCATAGGATCGTTCCAATCCCAGGAACTAGTGCATATGTTTCTTGATACTCGTTCTATCCATTGTACCATAGCATTCTTTTATTCTTTTTCAGGCTTATTATATGAAAAAGACAAAAAATCAAATATAACAAAAAGAGCGGGAACGGGATGTATCTTCGTTATTTTGATGGCAGTACAGAGTCAGTTTGTCACCCTTGAACAAAGCACATATACTTATATATATTTCCTTCATTTGGGATGGTTTTAGTTTTGACCTAGGTTCAACCTTTACCATGTTTCACTTGTCAGTTCTCCCCCGGTTGGTTATCTCTTCCAATCATATGGAGAGTTTGTTTTGCCTCCTGCAAGACAGACTTATACAGTGTCACTTTTTACTGCCATGGTCATCACAGAGTCGTGCTTTTGGTCAAGGGAAGTCTAGCCTGAGTCGGCCATTCTGCGGTGTCTCTTGACTCATTATTCAGTCGGCCTTCCCGGTCTTGTCAGTATCATGTTCTATCACATCAGATGTTTTGATCTTCTGCTCGTGCTGGTTTGAGAAGGTCCCCATTGACTTCTCGCCGGCGGGTTTGTCTCTTATCGACTACGACACATTGCTCTGAGAGCAAACCTAGAGCCGCACCTTGGGCCTATTTCCATCATTGATAGGTGACCTCGTGCTCAGCATTTGATCATCATCATGGGTCTTTGACTGAGTGGTTTCCCCTGTGTTCGACGTCATCACACATTATCACACTTGGGATTCGTGCAGTACCTTGATTTCCATTTGACCCTATCAGTGGATATCTCGCCTCTGTGTCAACTTTCATTATTGGTTGGTTCAGAGGGTTTCTTCCATGCGCTAGCTTCATCTTGTGCATGTCAGAAACGTACTTCGGTTTTGGTTCCATCACTCTACTTCATCCGATTCCTTCCAAATCTTGGCCTATGGGTTACACTCGCGCTGGACTGATGTGGGATGCCTTAATGCCTTCCTTCCAGCAGATCTTTTCCCATCGACTCTGAATCATTGCTCTGGGAATAAGGTCTAGAGTCTTTTTGTTAGTACCTTAGGGTTTGCAGTCATCAGTGGCAGACTCTTCACTATCGACAGTGGGGATTCATCATTGCCTCCTGATTGGTAGATTCTTTCAAGTGTTCGACTTCAACTCATTTATTCACACTTGTTAGATTGTACTGGGGCACCTTGACGCTCATTTTCATCATTGGTGGGTTGTCTCGCGTTGTTTAACGGTATACATCATTGACCGATAATACAACGATTTCTCACATGGTCGACTTCAGCTCATTTATTCCCATTGTGTAGAATTGTGCCATAGTGATCGGTGAAGACCTCGGGTTGCATCAACATTTCTCGGTTCACTTTTGACAGTCCATTCAGTTCTTCCAGTGATGTCGTTCACCCTTATATGTTGCAGTTTCAGTACAACAGCATCCTATATGTTGGCTCCCGAGTTGCGTGATTGTACCGTTTGTTCCACCTCTTATGATTTGGTACTTGGAGATTCAGTTACTTATATGATCAGACATCCAGTTTCAGCATCATTGCTCAACTTTCTATATATGTGATACTTGGACATTGATTCAGACTTATACTTCCGGGCCATGCTCAGATGATTCATTGTGTACTTTCAGTTCAGCTATACTTGTATACATGTTGGATCTATTCAGTACTTTCCATATGATGTATTTTTGACTGAGCATGGGTATGCTCACCTCAGCATGAGTTGACTCTCTGTTTTCTTTAATTGGTTTTTTGGAAGGCTAAAATCTGGTGAAGTCCTATCTTGTCCTTGCGAAGTTCTTTCTATGTGCATAATACATTTCGGCCATCATGTACCCCTTATGACCTCATATATTAGGGGGCATCTGTTATAGCATCATTTTTCACCTTCATATGATTCATGATTGCTTTTATGGCTTTGGGCACCCATTCCTACAGACTTGAACAAATTCACTAAAAAACAGTGTTAAAATTCCCATACGCGGGTATGCCCAGACTTTTCCGTGTGTATACGCGAGTCCACATGTAATTTTCCGCGTATGCCATTAAAATCATTAAAAAATATATGAAAATTCCTTATTTTCGGGCTGGGTTGATGGTTACTCCAGTAGTTCAACCACCCCAGTACGTGGCCAACTGTTTCCAACTGACTGAAACTACTTTGAGGGAGTATAAAAGCCCCTCATGTGCATGGCCTAAGGGAGAGAGAAATTTTATAGTCATTATACTCTGTTGGAATCCCAGTTCAACTCTGATTCCCCGTGCCTCCTGCACTTTCCCAGATTTATATCAGGAAACCCTTGTTTCCTGGAGATGTTCATCCATTTATATGCCATCTTGAGTGCACAAATCTTGGAAGAATCTTAGCGAGGCAAGGGCGGGACGAATCCGGATGATGGTCTGCTTGAAGATCGTGGAAGGATTCAGGTGATCTCTCCACTTTTACTACTATACATGCTATTCATAATAATGAAGAACCGTCTTGTTCCTGAACTTCTCTGTTAGTATCTATTTTTATATGTGGAAATATTGATTATTAAGCAGTTATTATCGTTTATATTATGTTTCACATTGATTACACTAACGTTTAGGAGAATTATATGTTGTACAACTAGGTTTCCGTGCACGTTCTTTCTTGTTTTACAGGTTGAAGGAGGAAGGAAGGTTGCTGGGGGTTTGAACCTCGCGGGGTCTACATCGAACGTAGGACTATGGGTGAGTCCTGCTATCGTCCATTTCTAGTTTTTTGCATTCAAGTACGGTTGTGTGTGAGTCCTTCTGAATGGCATGCCCTGATCTGTGGAGGTTTTGACCCAAAAAACCTCTAGGGTGATTTTCCCCGAAACAGCAGGGGTACCTCTACATTGTCAGGTCAAACACTCCATCGATATGACCCCAATCATGTCGCTACCAAATGGACCGATCTAGCGATGCTCTATTCTAGAGAATGATGAAATCAAGAGGTATATTTAGGAGTTTTTGCAGAAAGGTCAAATCCAGTCGAGTTCATATTCCCGTGGGAGCCCGATCGTGTTAGTGCAGAAGAAGGATGGGACTTGGAGACTCTCTATTGACTATCGGGCACTGAACAAGATCACTATCTAGAATAGGTATCTGATCCCATGGATTGATGACATTCTGGACCAACTTAATGAGGCAAAATATTTAAGCAAGATCGAATTGAAGTCTGGGTATCACCAGGTACCAATCAAACCTTCTGATGTGTTGAAGATTGCCTTCAAAGCCAAGGAGGGCCTTTTAGAATGGTTGGACATGCCTTTCGGGTTTACAAACGCTCCTGCAACCTTCATGAGGTTGATGGATGACATCTTGTGACCATTCACCAACTCATTCATCGTGGTGTATTTGGATGACATCCTGGTCTTCAACTAGAGTTAGGAAGACCACCTCCACCACATTCGACAGGTCCTCCAAACATTGTGATAACATAAGTTGTGTTCCAATTTTGAGAATGCACTTTTGGAATGACCCAGGTTCAATATCTGGGATACGTTATTGATGAAAAAGGGGTGCATGTGGATGTAGCCAAGATCCAGGTCATTCAGGATTGGCCAGCGCTAATCACTCTAACAGAGCTCCGCAGCTTTCTGGGTCTTGCTAATTTCTACCACATGTTCATTTTGGGGTTCTCTCATATCACAGAGGAGAGAACGAAAAACTATTTTGGTCTGAATATAAACAAAAGGCATTCAAAAAGCTGAAGCATCACCTTTGCTCTACACCAGTGCTCACATTATTAGTCTTGCAACAACCATTTGAGATCGAGACAGATGCCTCTAACTATGCTATTGGGGTAGTAATTACTCAGCAGGGGCATCTAGTATCATACCACAGTGAGACATTCTCAGACAGTCCAAAATTATCCCACCTATGAAAAATAAATGGATTCCATTGTGCAGGTTTTCCAACAATGGAAGCATTACATTTTGGGGAAGGAAACGTTCATCCACACAGATAACCGACCCCTATAGTTCATACAAACACAAGGGAATTTTTAGAATGATTTCCATTAGAAATGGTCGATATACCTGCAAAACTTCCATTTGAGCATCAAGTAAAAGAAGGGAAGCACCAATAATGTTTCAGATTCCCTCAGCTGACCACCGATCCTGGCGCTAACCACTGTAGTTGACTCTTGTGGGCATGAGACTTCAGGTTGGATGTATATCTATAAAAGTGATCCAAAATTTGGCAACACATATCAGACGCTCCTAGAGGGTAAGCAAGTTCCAAATTTTCAGCTGTAGGATTCATTCTTCTGCCACCTAGGACATATCTGTGCTCCTTCAAGTGAGCGTGCTAAGATGATTTGGGAAGCACATTGCAGTCGGTTTGCTAGACATTTTTGGGTCGAGAAAAAAGTGGAAATGTTGAAGAAGTATTTCTATTGTCTGAGACTTCAACATGATGTTGAGAAGTACATCAGATCCTACATTTCAAAATCGGTCATTTCCAAACTGGCTATCAAGAACCAAGGCCTATATACTCAGATGCCTACCCTTAGTTGACCTTGGGAATCCATCTCCATGGATTACATTTCAGTCCTTCCTTATACCAAGCATGGGAATGAATGTGTTTTTATGGTCATCAACAGATTCTCTAAAATGGCTATTATGGCAGCCTGCAAGAATAATATTATAGCAGAAGCCACTGTTAAACTCTTCTTTGAACAAGTGTGGATACACTTTTGGATACCATATTCCATTATCTCAGATCAGGATAGCAGGTTCCTCAGTACATTTTCATCAAGTCTCTGGTTGATTTTGGACACCAAGCTCACTAAGTCTATTATCACCAAATTGATCTTGACTGGCTTCTCATCAATCAACTCAATGTAACTCTTTCAAACCACTTCTAATTGAAGATTAGCCTCTTCAGTTTGAGAGGGCTCTCTTAAAGGGGATTTATTATTTTCAATAGAAATAATACTAGATGGCTAACCCTATGAATTGTGACTTGGTTTTGTATGATTGCAGGTTGAAAAAATAAGGCTTGCTACCATTGGGGTATGGATTCAACATCAGTTCATTTAGTGAAGTAAATCTTCACACGGAAGCTGAGGAAAATAGAGGTTTTTAACAAGGATGATTCATACACACAATATAAGTGAAACACAACAACTTCACCTCTAAAGGAAGTCAGAGCATGACAACATGAATTCTAATTAATTAGAGATAAAATTCATTGCAAGTGATAAGACATAAAGATAAGGAGTAACAA
The DNA here is from genome assembly GCA_034641835.2 of Pinus albicaulis. Lineage (NCBI taxonomy): Eukaryota > Viridiplantae > Streptophyta > Pinopsida > Pinales > Pinaceae > Pinus > Pinus albicaulis. Next base: position 23,164 of record JAXQQM020066007.1, on the reverse strand, counting down.
AACATTAAACACCTCATTAGAATCTGAGGTCTAGAAGTAGAATGTCACTGTATATTACTGATAATGAAAAAACATACAAGTAGAAATTTGGCGCAATATTCTCCAACCTTTTGCTCTTCGATGTTCATTCTATAAATAAACATTCTTTACAATGTAATTGATCTTCCCAGCTGGACAGATCCTTGAACTCTAACTCTGACACCTATCATAACTGTAACTACTTTCTTGGAATAGAAAAAGGACAACTATCCTTTAAAAGACATATTCCTAATAGGACTCTACTTCCTTTTCATTACATTTAGTTTTTCTAACACTAAAACAGTTACATAATAGAGATCACATGTTTGAGAGACAATTCACCATCACTTGACATATTTAAAATATCCCTAGATTTAGGAAACACATTCCTACTTTTCAGGAGTGGATAATCTTCACTTTAATCATTAATTTTCCAGTTGAGCTGGCTCTATGACACTCAATTTAAGTAATGAGTCTCTAATGAGATGGCCTACTGTCAGGATGGATGTCTCAAGATGGATGGTATGCTGTTGGAACCCTTGAAAATCTTTAAAAAACCCCTCGCTACAAAACATGGTAGTTTAGGCAGTTTCATAGCGAGTTTTCGTAGTGTATGAAATCGTGACTTTTCATCCATCTCCTTTCCGCCTTTTCTGGTCAAAAACCTTTAATATGCCAAAACATATTCAAAACAAACAACTCCCCTCCTTAGTCCTTCACAAAACTAAATTCCAAAGCAAAATTACATCTTCAGAATTTTTGTGCCGATTTTTTGGATTCAAGCCTAAAGCATGCTACGAAATTGTCAAAAAAATCAGAATTTCTTGTTTTTGTGACTGTCTTGAAAAATTGATCTCCAGAGGTAAAATTTAGGTTCTTTTCAAGCCATGAACCTTACAAAATTATTTCAGCTCAATTTTTCACTGTTTAGGAGTTTCTTCTTCATTTACAATTAATTGGCTTATGGGTTCTTCAACCACTCTCATCTTCAACCCTTTCTTCTCCAGCCAACTTGGATCAAGTCCAGCTACTCCTGAAGGTCTTCCACTTGATATTTTAATTCTCTATTTTTATATTGTAAGTGTAATTTCATCTTCCTAATATGTTTTACCTCCCCTCTTAATGGCTGAGTCCATTTCAACAACATTTCGACATTGTCCAAAGATTTTGAAATACTTGAGACTTGTTTATCCCATATTTTCCTCATCTATTCAAATTGAACCTTCTCAGATATGTTCTTCTTTTCCTATAGCTTCAAATCTAATATCTCTTTCCCTGCTTCCTTCAGTTTTTCTTTGAGGGATTTTATTTCTGATTTTTCAACTATTTTCTCTTTTCCCTTTCCCTACCTGATAACCACTTCTTCCTCTGCTGATGGACACAAATCGATGATGCTTATTGGCTGAGAAACTTCATTGATTTTCTCTGTATTTTTTTTCTCCATGGCCTTATTTTCATGTTTGGTCATTAGCTTCCTTGGCTGAAATATAAAACCAACATCTTCAGCTGCAAAATTTAGTTTCTTTGCAGTCTTACCTTTCTTATGTTTTCTTCCACCATCTTCAATGTCTTCAGCTTGCACTATTGGTGACTCTTCAATTTCAATTGCATGAAGGATATCCTCCAGATTTCCTTTATCCAATGTCTGGCTTCTAGTGATCCTCTTGCTGCTTTGTTTACTAACTTTATGTTTCTTTTTTGTAGGTGATGCTTGAGGGGTGCCAGTCTCTTGCAAAGGTTCTGCTCCTATGTCAATTGGTTCTATAGGGGATGCTCTTTTTTCTTCTTCAACTTCTTCTGGCATAGCTGATGATGTAGTATTTCTAGGTTTTGAGGTTTTATTTGGAGTGACCACATAAATTTCATAACCACTCATAAACAAGAAATAAATCCAATCTCTGTATAACCTTCTCAATTCTTCCAACACTAAAAAATTTATTATACCGGGATGAAAAATAGATATATCATTGCCTTTTGTATTGATTTGAACCTTATCTGACATTTTCCATAAACTTCGGTATAAATAGAAAGGTAATTCAAGTGATCTCTTACCTACAAAATGCAGAAGAAGTCTGAGATGATATGAGTAGACCATGTGAAATCTTCCTTCACAGGTGAAATTTTTTTGAATGAACATCAACAGTTTTGCATAATTCTCCTTCATAAAACTCTTAGGTATAGCATTGGTCAAATCAACTTCACTGTGTTCTTGCTTGAGAAACTCTTTAAACCACTCTTCACCACCTCTAGGGATTCCGATAGCTAATGATATGCTCTCTGGTGTCACTGTAAGATTTAGAATTCCTACTTTTGATGTTGTTCCTGTGAAGTTGGTGGAAAAATCCTTTGAAACTTGTGTATGAAAACCTTGTAACCTCTGGCAGAATTGCAAGCATCCAGTCCTCCTAAAAACCTCCATATAAATAGGGTCTTCATTGAGTAATTTCAAATTCGTGGTTTCATACTTGTGACAATGGCCACCCTTTTTCGTTTTCTTTCTTGCAGTCATGGATGTTTTATAGTCTTCACTACCTCGCTTGTTGATGACACCTACAAAATTTGAATTTGACAGTAACTTGCTTGGCTCGTTGAAGCAGCTCTCCAGGGATCGACTCACATGCAAGGATAAACTATAATATAACAAAAGGCTATTTGGGGTGAGGTTTAAAAGTTTATCTGACAACTCAGGTTTCAATCATAGAACATGCAAGTAAAAAGGATCATGATGACATCAAGCACGACTGTGTACATTTGAATTTTACCATAACAACCTTGAATGACCTACACCTTTATTTCTATAATCATAAAATGACACCTCATATAATTATAACAACCCTGGTTAAAAAACACAGTTTCGTAGCAAAAATAGTTAGGCTTCTGACTAATTCGCTACGAAACTATTAAGCAGTTTCGTAGCGAAATCTCCAGATTTCCTGTGCAAATCACTACTAAAATATGAAAAAATGATAGGTGTGCACTTTTAAGCTTAAATGTGTGTGGAATGACAACTGAAATGATATGGGACTGATTTTACTGAAGTGGCATGGATGGAGGTGGACATCAAACTTAGGATAGGCTTCAAAAATGAAAAAAAAATTATATATCAATTTGAAATGGCTTAGGAAACCTCATCCATTTGGTGAATGACCTACATGACCCTATAAAGAAAAGTTTTTTACAACTAATGAGTGATAACAGTGGCTCCACTTGGGATGGTGTGCCCCTGTGGTACACTAAAGAAACTATAGTTCCAGTGCCATCCATCTTTTTGAAAATAAACTTCTAAAATTTGTCAAGCCTTCCTCAAACTTTTATGTCCTTAACCTCGGGCTCAAGTTTGATGATCAGCTGAAAAACCAAATATTTACATGCTAAAAATATGCTCAGTCTACTTGATCTTATTCACACACACTCCTACCTACCCTAACAACTATAGTCTTCATGTTTGATTCAAGCAACATGAAACCTCCAATAAAGCCAGTCAATGAGCTGATCTGATACTTGAACCCCTTGACTGCACTTGAACCAAAATCAAACTATATTCCTAAATGATAAAGGTAAGAGAAGATGAGTCTGATTTTCACAATGAAACATAATGAGAAATTTGGACTGTAGAACTCTTCCATGAAGTTAGCTATAGGATCATAGAAGACATAGTTTGTTTGATAATTCTCAAGACATTTTGTAGTTTTAGACAGTTCATATATGATTTCTTTAGAAACATACTATTTCAGTTGTGTGCTATCAAATTGATTTTCAAGAACAATTCATTCCTCCTTAATCTCAAAAGAAAAAGGTAGCAGCACCTTCTCTTTGTATTTTGGCATGAAAAACTTTTGAAAAGATTGATCTTGACCATGAAGACTATAGGATTATGTTAGTCATTAGTATTTTTCACTTGTTGATGATGACTAGTTTTTTAAAGCCAAGTTTTCTAGAAGCTAATCTCCAATTTGTCAAATATGTCATCTAGAAAACACTCCTAAACATTTTTTTTCCTCCTACCTTTCTCGGTCAGCCTATGATGAGAAAAACCTAGTTGTCAAGTCCTATCTAGTTTCAGTCATATAATCTTGTCCATCAGTTTTCATAAGCTAAAGTCATCTGCTGTCATTCACCCTCATCCCCGGGTCATTCATTAACCAAATGTTGATAAAAATTTAGCCACCCTACCTCTGGTCATGTGTCATCTTATGACCTAGTCATACCAAAGAGAATGTTCAAAATCTAGCAAAGATTTCCTCTAAGTTAGGTAGTGGCACTTTAGGAAATCCTCCCTTGGCAAAAACATCCCGCGCCAAAATCTTTTGTTCAATACCAGCCAACCCTGAATTGGCGCTTAGTCTACAAAAAACAAAGCTTGATACACCCATAGGTCGCACCACTAAAAGGTCTTGATGTCCTAACAGTACATGTTTCAAAATCCAAACTGATATTTGGTTGATTTTCAATGTTTAAGTGTCTATTTCAAAAGCAGAGATGTACAAGTATTCCAGAAGACATTGCCAAGCTAAAAAATGAGAAGACAACTGCTTCTCATGTTGTTTTGAGCCTGGGATAAGAGTACTGGTCAGAGAGAAAATTCAATAAACCTCTGCAAACACAGTCAAGAAAGAGATATGCATTACAAGGAAAAATGACACAGTTTGAAAAGAGATGAAATGGCACGACTGTGTTAACCTCCTCCAAACATGAGCAGATGGTTGGGTGACTATGCTAACCTCCTCCAAACATGAGTAGATGGTTGGGTGACTGTGCTAACCTCCTCCAAACATGAGTAGATGGTTAGGTCACTTGTTGTAAACCTCCTTCATTTAAAAGCAGATGGTTTGGAAATATGATAAGGGCCTCCTTCATTTAACAAGCAGAGGGTTAGGAGCAGACGTATGGCCTTATTCAAAGAGCACAAGGATAACAATGCTTCAAATTACCTAAAAACTTGTTTACACCATTTTCTAAAATGGATGAAACCACTGATATAGCAATAGTGTTTCAAGGGGTGCTTACATGGGTTCACTGTTTGAAAGACAGAGCTGAAGTCAGTAGAAAGCAATTGAAGGCATATGAGTAGAAAAATGGTGTTAAACATATGACAAGAAGTGGTACTATGTTGATTCAAGAAGCTTTGTTTTTCATGTCCATAAAGGCCTTCTTCAAAGGCAATCTGAGGTTACAATGTCCAAAACTTGGGACAAGCTCATCAAAATGACAGGAAGGGTATCACACAATGATTCAAGTTCAAGACAACCTTCAAAGAATTAAACACACCACAGTCATAAACAAGACCTTTTACTTTACCCAATAACAAACTTTGATGTTGTATATGATTGCATTAAAGGTCCTTAAAAATATTTCTCCTTGATAAACAAATGTACATCAAGCCATTGGTGAGTTAAAACAAAGCTTCATCCACAGTAAAAAAGAAGATGTCAATAAAAGGTGCCTAATAGTGTTTGACCAATTTCAACAATAGGCATAACAAGTCATCAAACACCAAGAGAGTTGAAATTGTCAAAGTAAGTTTTAGAATTGTAAATCATCTCCTTCCAAGGGATAGGAAAAGGATGCATCAACAATCTTTGATATGGCTCTTGAGTAGTGTTCCTTTTGAAGGGAAGAATAGACAAACAATGACAGAGTTATTTCCTAAGTGAAATGGATTTTGCTTCTTAAGGAGGCCTCCTTACTTCAACAAAAGCCATAAAATGAGGGTCATCAAAAAGAAGCTCGCCACAACATTGTTATTATGAGACTTTTTTGAATAGAAGGCTTCACGATGTTTTAAAAGTGATAAAATATAAAAGACGGTGCTTTATGTTTTGATATGACCAAAAAGCCTTTTCAAAGGGAATCCAAACCCTTAAAAATAAACTACCAAGGCATTTGATCTCATTTGAAAGTTAAAAGAGTGAGGAGACAATTTGAAAGGCCCCATTTGCAAATTCAACAAGCCAAGACGAACATCCATTAGCTGCCCACTGAAGAAACAAAGATATTTCGAGCATTTCCAAGTTTTCAGCGCTTAAGGCCTGTGCGGCATGCCTGTAGGTTTGCGCGGTGCACCTATGAGCGCAAATACAAAGCACTTAAACTGATGCACGGCGTGCCTGTACCCACGTTCGCTACCACCTGAAAGCCGACCCGACAGCCTCCATTACGCGACGCCCTCTGCTGCCGCTCCTCCATTGGCGTCCAAAAACACTTTTAAAGACTGCTCCAATGACCAACCAAGGCCCATAAAATTTTTTAAAGGTACTTCTTCACTTCGTGGAAAATTTGAAATTGAAGAAGGGTGTTTTTGTTGTGTTTTTACCTAAAAGAAATAGTAATTAGATGCTAGGGCCTTTGGTCAAAATCAAATAGTTTTTGTTGATGTAGATGTCAAGAATCAATACAGTGATAGGGGAGGGTGTTGTTATCAGTTGTGAGAGAGCCCTAGCTGCCTTTAAAAGACAGTGATAGCCCATAGTTTCTATAAAGGAGTAGAGTTTTTTAAAAACTCAGAGGATAAAATAGTGAATGAAAAGGGAGATTTGTTAGACCAGTATTGAAAGCTCTTCTCGTGTTATTAAAAATATAAAACTATAAATAGTTGCTGGACAGATAAACAAATGATTGTAGAGGTCTCAAAACATTTTTGATCATCTAGACAGTGGTAAAAGGGTGAAGGCTTGGTCATTTTAAAAGGTGCTCTCTGTATTGTGAAATAGTAAACTTGTTGCAGCCCCAGAGTTCAAAAAAGGGCAGAGTCTGTTTTCAAGGTCTTCAAGTCAGCTAAAAGGTGTTTTTGTTTACCTTGCAAAGGGCATTAAACAAACAAAAGAGCAGTTCTTGAGGGGAGGATTTTGGGTGCCAGAACATAGGAGATCCTTTTTCAACAAAGGACCCCAAACATATCTTTTTAAAATCTTTTCCCAAACACAGTAATAAATTAATTTTGGTTGTCATTTGACAAGTACTTGTTTGATTGGCATCAAAGAGGCACAGTGACTTATAAAGAGGACAAGGTGTGGTGTTGGGAAACCATTTCAAAGACCGTTTGAGACAACTTTTCTTAGTCAACCAGCAAAGAGTATCGAAACAAAATGCCTCCCAGGAAAGACATCAGAAGTGGCCCTCACAGAAGGTTTGAACATGTTTCAACTGAGGAAGTAAATGCCCATCCTTCAGTTATATTTAACTTTCATGAAGTTGGATGTCTAGATTTTTGTCAAAGGGTTCAGGAGGTGAAAAGATATCTCCCCTTGACACATCTATGTGCTTTGAGATTGCAAGGGAAACATTTTCAGCTGGCAGGCTTAGATTTCAAGTTTTCTCCTAGATCCATTTCCAGAGCTACCAAAATCCCATATGTTGGATAAAAATGGTTTAAACAGAGCTACATAGACTCAGAATAGTACAAACCCTTTTTGAAGCTGGAGCATCAGGATGTATGCCCATCCATCTTTCCTTTTTCATATCTATTGACTAGCTATGCTCCCCTCATGAAGATAATCATGAAATATTTCACATGCAAGGGAAGGTTTTCCCGGGTCTATGCTTACCATGTCCGATTGCTCATGCACTTCACAAGGACCCAATTGTTAAACCTCCCATTTTTTCTCCATAGAAGTATTGAAAAGTGGCCTCCACTGTTCAAAAGAGACCTCCCTCTCAGCAGCCAGCTTGCCTTTTCCATCATTCTCTCATCAAGATTGTCATTATTCATCAACTTGAGAAGAAGGGAATCTCTTGGGACACTTTTATTGCACATCCTGATTTTGCCACTATTTCTTCATCCCATGCATCTCCTTCACCTTTCACTCAACATCTTTCTCCTTCTTCCAGTAAGCCCATTCCTAAGAAGCTAAAATTTCCCATGATTGGTGAAGAAGAGCAGCTTAATGATGAGGAAAAACACAGTGAAGAAGAGCAGCATGATGAGAAAGAACACAGTGAAGAAGAGCAGCATAATGATAAGGAAGAACACAATGAAGAAGAGCAACATAATGAGGAAGAAGAGCATAGTGAGGAAAAGAAGCATGAGGAGGAAGAAGAACACAGTGAGGGAAGGCAGCACAATGATGAAGAGGAGCGCCATGAAAAGAAGCAAAACAATGAAGAGGGAAAAGATGAGGAAATGGAATAATTTGATGAGGAATACAACAGCCACAAAGAGGAGGACATTGGTAGCCCTCACAGCAGAAAACATGATGAATATGAAGCCCAAAACATTCAGGAGACAGAGCCTAAAAGTCCCGAAGAAAGGAAGCACAAGAATGAATAGGGTAGCCTTCAAAAAGACATGCAAGGTGATAGTCAAAGCATTCATGAAGAAATTCAAAATAGTGGCAAGGATGATGAGGGGAGTAGCAAGGGCAAAGAACAAATAGAGCATGTGCTATCTGCCTCTCCCAGGAAAGGGGCAATGCTTTCTTCTCCAATGGCGACAAAGCCCCGAACATCAAGAAAGAGAGTGCCTCAAACTATAACTCCAAATGTTACTAGAGCCCTCTAAAGCAAAGGGAAGTTGCCCAAGCAATCCATTGTTGAATTACCCAAGAGAAGGAAGACCAAGAAGGCCTCCCAAAGCAAGGGGAAGGAGAAGGAAGAAAGAAAACATGAGAAGGAGAGGGACTTTGACATAATTCAGATAAACAGTGATGATAGTGACAATGAGGACAATATCCTAGAGTCTCTCTTGATCAATAGAGAAGAAAAAATTCATGATTTCAGGGTAGATCTAGAGAGGTCTAAAAACCTCATTCACTTTTTACAAACACAAAACAAGCAGATGAGTGTCCACATGGCGGTATATGAGAGACGGGCAATCAAATATCAAAAAGAGGCCTCCAAGGCACAAATTAAGTTGGAAGAACTCATGGGAAAGTTCAATGATAGCGAAGATGAATATTATCCAAGATGAAAGAGGCCAAGAACCATGGGACTCAGAAGAGCCTTAGAGAAACAAAAAGAGGAAGAGGTTGCCCTTTTTCAATCTTTTCCTCTCACTACTTTATTCACCCAAGAGATAGAAAAAAATCGAGAAGCATGGCTTGAAAGGGTGAATGACCACTTGGAAAAGAAATTGGAAAAGGCCAATAGAGATTTGGACCTTCAAAGAAGAATGACCGGGCACTATAAGAAGCTCAATCAGTTCGCCCGATGGAAATTGAAGGCCACACAAGAAAAGCTCAAGGAGGCTCAAAAGACGCGCCTGGCACCAAAAATGAATAAAGACACATCAAGGCTCCAAATTTTGGCCTCATCTTCTCAGCATGTTTCTGAAAACCCTTGAGGGTCATGCTTGCCAAAATTGGGTGAAATTCAACAAGTTTTGGTTTTTTGACATTTTTGGGCTTTTTGCTAAAAATCATGGGCATCGCCATTTCTGTTTGAGACATCCTCAAAGGATGAAAATGGTATCATTGGATGCCATATTTTCAGGGGCACCTACTCAGTGATTTTTAGATCAATTTAAGATTATTTGGTTCCCCAAAGTGGCGAAAAAAATCACTTTTTCAACACTCTGCCCCGCATATCAGCAAAGGCAATTTTCTTGGTTTTTACACATAGGTCAGGTTTTGATAGCTTCCAGTGATCAGTTTGGATAAAAAAAGGCATTTTAAGAAACTATACATCTAGATTTTTCCAAAAAGCCATCAAAGGCCTTGTTTTGACATCGGGAAGGCTTCCAAAAGTTGCCCACAAGACAGGAAACTTTCTGCTGATATTTTTCTTAAGTATTTTTGTGAAAAATGCACTTTTTTCTGAAGTGACTTTTCCTCATGTGCGTTTAGCCTTTTTTGGCCATGGTTAGTTAGGAAAAGTCAATTTATTTTCATTTTTTAGCATTTTAAAGATATTTTTATAGATATTTTGTGCCTTGGGCTTTGCAAAGCCTCAAGGAAAAAATCAGATATTTTTGATGGGCCAATGAGCTTGCAAGTTACATTAGGAGGTTTTCCCTCATCTTGTCCTATATATTCCAAGAGACTTCATTGTAAAAAAGGCTTAACTTGATGATATAGAGCAATATATGGTTATACAAGCTTGGAAGAAACACTTGTCTCATGCATTGGATAGTTTCTTGAATGTTTTTGGATGATGAAAGAGGACTGCTGTTGGATTCCTTGACTTGGTAAAATGGTATACTTCCCCTCTCTGTTATGTTTTCTTAGTTTTCATTCATATTTCGTGCTCTTGCTTGCTATAAGACAGTAGAGATAAGGTTTGAGACATGCCCTTGGAGGCACCTCAGATTTCCTATTTCTTTATAGCTTCTATGTTTTCTTCCTTCTTAGTCACATCAAAGAATCCTTGATTGCTCTTTGATAACTAAAGAAATTGTTTGCTTGTTTCATTTATGGTTTTATGCATACCAAGTATGATTCATAGTATGCCCTGCTTACTCATGGCTAGTCATAGCTCTACCTCTGAAACCTTTCTTTGATTGTTTGATTGTCTAAGTTGAACCAAGGAGGTCTTGTATTGATCTTGCCCTTTGCCTAAACTATGCAATCTCACTTCAAAGTGCCCGATAGCTTGAAATACTATGTCTAGGCGTTTCCTAATAGTGATTTGAGTTATTTTTTTATCTTAATTATCTTTCCCCAAAGTCTGATAGCGATTTCCTAAAGTTAGAGAGTCATATATCTATATGTATTGCTTGAATGTTTATTTCTATGAATTTATCAGTTTATAGTCACATTTCTCATGATTAATGGTTAGCCCTACTATTTTTATGTCAGCTATTGAACTATTTATGTTTGAAATCCTTTGTTCTTCAAAAAATTAGTGTCCATCCCACTTCATTTTACCTTAAGATACATTTTACCTTGATCAAATCGGCCCTTCAACATACCTTGTATCACCATCTGAAGCTTTCTTAACCTTTTCGACCCCATAGCCCAGTTGATCTGACATCTTTTTACCTATCTTAGTCTTTGATCAGTTCATCCCTCACAAACCTAAAAACAAAACCAAAAACCTACTTCATAACTAGCCTAATATCATAAACACAAGAAGAAAACACATAGATATCCCTTACACAAATAGAGAGAGCCCTCTCTGAGTCCAGGAAGGCTAGGTCCTTGGGATCCAAAGATTGGTTTGATGTTACCCTGTCACTTGGCTTGCCAATCAGCCAAATCACGGGACCCTAACATAATGGCGATCACGGTGGGACTAACTGAGTTACATAACAGTCTAGCAAACTCTTGTAGATTCATTAGTCTTTCAAAATTTAAACAGGCAAGTAGTCCATGGAATCATTTAGAGTAAACTCTTTTTGTTTTCACCACCCTAGAAAAGTGATGAATCAGGTTTAGAACACTCTAATAAACCATAGCCTGCACATAAAAACTCAGAAAATCCCAAAAAACATCCCCAGATTGGATTTTCCTAGTTATTGGTGGTGGACCATAGGTACATCTCTATAAAAAAAACCAAAATCCACCTGGCGACTCCATTAACCTCTAGTAGGCCTAAAACTCCATAAAAACCAAAAAATTTCATAAACCATACCTTTCTGTTGACTCATCCTTTCCAAAGAACTTAAAATTCATGGTGCAAACTCTGTGATCAGTGACAAACTAAGTATAACTTAGCGATTCAAAAAACTTCACCTAAACATAGGAGATAAACAAAAATAAACTTGCAAATAGAACCATCAGCTTGTCCAAATAGTCTAGCAAACTGTTGAAACTAAGTGATCACTCTTCCTTGCAAGTCTTCACCTCAAAAATTGCTAGAAGAGTTTTTCTCGAAAGCATCTTTGATAGTATTGGTGGTAGACCATAGATCTCAAAGAAATCCACCTGGCGAATCCACTAGCCTTCATTTTTATTTTAACCATTCTTCACATTAGCAAAACCCCTAGAGAGGCCATCCATCCAAAACAATCACAAATACCATCCTCTCTAAACTTTGAATTCAAAATCTAGCTTCACAAAGAATCTATACTAGATCTCATCCATACCCAAATCCTCCTATCATAGTAGATGACCCAGAGAATATTCTATGGCAAGCTCCCGAAACTGGAAACTTAGCTACCGATAGGTCCATCCGTAAAGCAAGATCGGTACCTGAACATCTCACATCCTTGCAGGATTCCCCATTTGACTTAAAATCAACAAAAATCCTTTTTAGAAGCAAGTCACAAAGTAAAGGAAACTTTGATGATCTTGAGCCCCTAGATTTTCCACAGAGTCCTAGTAGAGAAGCCTCACCTACTACACCTCCCGACTTTCAACTTCTCCACCACTTTGGCTCCTACCATCCCAGATTTGCTCAAAATCAGGTCACTAGCCCAAGTACATCCGCCACACCCATCCAAACCACCACTGTTCAAATCACCTCAGCTCATCCTACAAGCCCTCATATTGTAAATCATCCATTAGCTCCAACCATGGCAGCTTGGTATGCACCCTTGGTGTTGCCACACCCTTTGGCTCCTTTACAAAATGACTACCAATCCAAAATCCCGCACTTTACCGGAGTTGAGGCTACTACCACCCAACAACATGTAGATAGAATTAGCGATGCATTTGAATACATGGAAATAGAAGACGGGACCAGAAGAATGAGGATGTTTGCCCAAAGCCTGGGCGGATAACCCAAAAAATGGTTTAAGAGCTTAACTCCAAACATCATACATGATCTCCCAGAACTCTACCAAACCTTCATAAATAAGTGGGAAATCAGAAAGAACCCTATTCAAATCTTGTCTGAGTATAAAATCCTAAAAAGGGAAAATGGGGAAAGTGTCCAGGAATACTGCACTAGGTTCAACAGTGTTTATAACACCTTCCCGCCTCATTTCAAACCTCCACTTGGCTTAGCCTTAGCAAAGTTTTTCGAAGGCTTCGACCCAGACCTGACTTATCAACTAAGAGATAAGGACCCCTCAACCTTAGAGGAAATGAAAAAATTGGCCATAAGTGCAGAAGCCAACTTAGCAGAAAAGAGAGCTAGGACCATATCAGAAAGGAAAGTCATATACTAGGATGAGGTCGCCCCTTCAGCCCCTTCCTTAGATCCTAGAATAGATGACTTGGTTAGATTAATGGCGAAAATGTGGGAAAAGATAAGTGAAAAGACACCTCTTAGGGACAACCAGCCAAACCCTCCAAACAGGAATCAGAACCAAAACGTTAGGAGAGAATAGCCTCAAAACAAATCAAGGGAAACTGACCAACAAATTAGGCCAGCCTTTAATGAAAATTTTGTTGATGAGGATGAGAGGGATACAAAACCCATAGATGAAATTCATTTAAACCTAATAGGTTCTGATAATGAGAGTGAGGTTTACCTCATAGAAGAAGAACAAGCTTTCTTCTCTCTGAATCAAAATGAAACCAAATATGAGGACCCCGAAGATCCTGCTATAGATTTTCAGAATGCCATAATAGAAGATCACAGGAAGTATGATCTTAGAAGTAGAAAAAACCAAGACAACTCCAAGAAAGGTAGCTCATACACTGTTAAAACCCTTAATACCATCCTTAAAAGAGCAGTGGATAGCAACAAAATCATGGTCAAGAAAACTGACCAAAACAGAGATAAAGCTTTTCAGACAAGTCTTGGCCCAGATCTTCCTAGTACCTCTACCAAGATTCCTGAGATCATTGTTTTGAACAAAATCTCGAACCAAAGTCAGCAAATTAAGAACATAGAGAAAGTCATGGCTGAAAAAACTGAAGAAAACTTATCTAAACTTCAAGCACCCTTCAGTTTCGAGGGAGAAACCACCAAAATAAAGATAACCATGCCTCTCACTGAACTTATCGCTTAAAGATCTTACAAATCGCAAGTGCTAAAGGTCCTGAATATAGGAAATGATGCAAACACCTTAAATCTAGCTGATGACACCCCTGAAGTGTTGTTTGGTCCAAATATAGAAGGGAAATTCCAAGAAGGAACCACTCTTCCCTTTTACATCAATCTGAATATAAATGATCAAATCCTACAAAATGCCATGCTAGAATCTGAGGCCTCTTATAATCTCATGCCAAAGGTTGTGATGGAAATATTAGACCTAGAAATAACAAAACCTTATAAAGACTTATATTCATTTGATTCAAGTAGAGTCAAGTGTCTAGGCTTAATCAAAGATCTTTGTTTTAGTTTGGCCCAAATACCTGCAAAACACTTGATCATGGACATAGTGGTAGCAGACATCCCTTCCAAGCATGGAATGCTTTTATCCAGAACTTGGGGAGCTAAGCTTCAGGGAAATATTCAACTTGATATGTCCTACGCCACTATTCCTGTGTTTAACCAAACTAGAATACTCTATCAGGAATCACACATGAAATATATGGTCAACAGCCAAGAAAGGCCAAATAACATCCCGATGTACTCCTTGCATTCTGATCTGAACTCTTTCATTTTACTCACTAATGAAGACATTTAAGAACAGTTAGGAGAATTTGAAACAAACTTAGACCCACCACATCAGCTACCCCAAGTTCTCTATGATGAACTGGACACTCAAAATTTTCATGATCATGAGCAGTTATGTCTTGAGGAAAGAGCGTTCGTTCCTCTTGAAACATAAATAGAGAAAGAAGCACAAAACATTATATAACATCAACAAAATTGCTCAAACCATAGGCAAACAACAGCAGTAACATCAGGATACTTTTTCAGAACAGAGGCATTAGAAGACTTGCATATCACAAACCTCTTTCGAAATCAGGGGTAGGGGAGCTTAACGTTCTTACCATACCTTAAGGATTTACCATCACATAACTCTACCCCTTCAAATGAAACCTTGACTGTAGCCATAACAACTCAAAATCCAGAAAAAATTTCTAAAAAACTTCTTATGAAAGGATATGATGACTGCAATCCAAATATACCTGAGCTGTTTGAACTAGCTAGCATTCTGCCTCTCCACCAAAGACTTAGAACTACTAGAATTTGCAAGATTGCTAAAGATACTACTTCATGTAGAGAAAACAGTGAGAAGAACTATGACACTGCCATCACTCCAAGAAACAACTTTGACAAAATAAAATACAAAAATCTTGACCAAACAATAGTAATCAAAGATAAAACAGTTGGACATAGGATCTATTTTGATTTTAGAAACAAAAATACATACCCTTGGGATAGAAATGATATCCTTCCCGCTCAAGACCATGCTATACAAATGATAGGTGTTTCTAATCATGTGTCTTTACAAGATGATGTTTCAGGGTATCGCCAAATAATTCCTTTGCAAAGCGAACAACTCAAAGAATTTTTCAAGTATGCTGGAAGTAGTTCCATCTTCAGACCCAGAATTTCAAAACCACCGGACACCAAAAACATGCTCCAAAAGGCCATGTTTCCAATTTTGAATTTCTGCATTCTGTTGTACCTTGATGATGTCATCATATACTTCAAAAATGACAAAGAATATTTGCATTATTTTAAAAATATGCACAACAAAAGAAGAAGTGGAGATCAAAGGTATAAAGAGGTATAGCGGGAAGATACGAGGTTGTTTAGAGATTCATGCATGAATCCTTATGTTATGCTTGAAAGAGAAAATTTTCCAAATTTTTCTTTTCAAGAGCTGAGTGGACCAAGAGTGGTAGGAGATCCTTATGAAGATAAGATGCTCAAGTTTCGCCATTTCCAAGATTTCTAAATTAAAACATTTTCAATCATTGTATATACCATTGTTTGGAAAATAAATCAAAAACAAAAAATTCAAAAACAATAGAAAAGTAGAAAAAGAGGGCAGTTTGAAAAATAGAAAGAAAGCCCCATGTTCAAAAAATATTCATTCTGAAAGCGTGCAAGTCTAAATGCCGCTACTAGTGCTCAAAATGTCTTGTTCAGTTATCTAGCCTAATCATAACTGGAAATGTTTTAAATTTATTTTTTGATAAGTTAGTGAGAGGAGAGATAGTTAATATTGTGTAAGCTTGACTTGTCAAAGAAGATAGATTAGGAAAAGATACTGGTTCCACACGCTCAAAACAGAACCAAAGAGGAAAGCAGAGATGAAAAACAAACTGTGTATCCTAGCCTTGATTTTCTAGATTTCATTTTATGAAAAATAATATTTGTGTGCAGATTATCTTTCATGCCACAAGTACATGACAAATCAGACTATATAATCCCAATTTGGTCATTTTTCAATTTCGT
Organism: Pinus albicaulis; assembly: GCA_034641835.2. NCBI lineage: Eukaryota > Viridiplantae > Streptophyta > Pinopsida > Pinales > Pinaceae > Pinus > Pinus albicaulis. Next base: position 7,024 of record JAXQQM020066007.1, on the reverse strand, counting down.
GTTTTAGATTAGAGAATAAAATCCTGTCAAATAGCTTAACCTTGGCAGTCGATCCAGCTTAGGTAGAGAAACAAAGGAGTTCATCAACTTAATCTGAACTCTCGGTGGATATAAGTGTAGAATTAGATAGTGTCATTTTTCAAAAATATTATGTCAAAGGGTTTCTAGTCCAAATGCACCCAAAAGGAGAAAAATGTTAGGAAATGCAACAGGGTAGGTAGAAATGACTTTGATGCTGATCATGTTGTCAATTTTCAGAAATAGCATCAAGGAAGAAAGAAATATGTGCCAATGGATAAAGGCACTGGTCTTCAAAGGACAAAGATTTGAAATTTTGGATACCTTCTGAAAAGGAGCTACCCTCCCCAAATGGAGCCACTGTTAGTCATCAGTATTTTTCACCTGTTGATGATGACTAGTTTTTTAAAGCCAAGTTTTCTAGAAGTTGATATCCAATTTGTCAAATATGTCATCTAGAAAACACCCCTAAACATTTTTTTCCTCCTACCTTTCTCAGTCAGCCTATGATGAGAAAAACCTAGTTGTCAAGTCCTATCTAGTTTCAGTCATATAATCTTGTCCATCAGTTTTCATAAGCTAAAGTCATCTACTGTCATTCACCCTCATCCCCAGGTCATTCATTAACCAATTGTTGATAAAAATTCAGCCACCCTACCTCTGGTCATGTTTCATCTTAATATCTAGTCATACCAAAGAGAATGTTCAAAATCTGGCAAAGATCTCCTCTAAGTTAGGTAGTGGCGCTTTAGGAAATCCTCCCTTGGAAAAAACATCCCGAGCCAAAATCTTTTGTTCAATACTAGCCAACCCTGATTTGGCGCTTAGTCTGCAAAAAAAAAATCTCGATACACCCATAGGTCGCGCCACTAAAAGGTCTTGATGTCTCAGCAATACATGTTTCAAAAGCCAAACTGATATTGGGTTGATTTATAGTGTTTCAGTGTCTATTTCAAAAGCAAAGATGTACAAGTATTCTAGAAGACATTGTCAAGCTAAAACATGAGATGACAACTACTTCTCATGTTGTTTTGAGCCTGGGATAAGAGTACTGGTCAGAGAGAAAATCCAATAAACCTCTGCAAACACAGTCAAGAAAGAGATATACATTACAAGGAAATATGACACAGTTTGAAAAAGAGATGAAATGGCATGACTGTGTTAACCTCCTCCAAACATTAGCAGATGGTTTGGTGACTGTGCTAACCTCCTCCAAACATGAGCAGATCGTTGGGTGACTGTGCTAACCTCTTCCGAACATGAGCAGATGGTTAGGTCACTTGTTGTAAACCTCCTTCATTTAAAAGCAGATGGTTTGGAAATATGATAAGGGCCTCCTTCATATAACAAGCAGAGGGTCAGGAGCAAAGGTATGGCCTCATTCAAAGAGAACAAGGATAACAATGCTTCAAATGACCTAAAAACTTCTTTACACCATTTTCTCCAATGAATGAAACCACTAATACAACAGTAGTGTTTCAAGGGGTGCTTACATGGGTTCATTGTTTGAAAGACAGAGTTGAAATCAGTAGAAAGCAATTGAAGGCTTATGAGTAGAAAAATGGTGTTAAACAGATGACAAGCAGTGGTACTATGTTGATTCAAGAAGCTTTGTTTTTCATGTCCATAAAGGCCTTCTTCAAAAGCAATCTGAGGTTAAAATGTCTGAAACTCGGGACAAGCTCATCAAAATGACAAGAAGGGTATCACACAATGATTCAAGTTCAAGACAACCTTCAAAGAATTAAACACACCACAGTCATAGACAAGACCTTTTACTTTACCCAATAGCAAACTCTGATGTCGTATATGATTGCATTAAAGGTCCTTAAAAAGCTTTCTCCTTGATAAAAAAATGTAAATCAAGCCATTGGTGAGTTCAAACAAAGCTTCATCCACAGTAAAAAAGAATATGTCAATAAAAGGTGCCTATCAGTGTTTGACCAATTTCAACAATAGGAATAACAAGTCATCAAACACCAAGAGATTTGAAATTGTCAAAGTAAGTTTTAGAATTGTAAATCATCTCCTTCCAAGGGATAGGAAAAGGATGCATCAACAATCTTTGATATGGCTCTTGAGTAATGTTCCTTTTGAAGGGCAGAATAGACAAACAATGACAAAGTTATTTTGTAAGTGAAAGGGGTTTTGCTTCTTAAGGAGGCCTCCTTACTTGAACAAAAGCCATAAAATGAGGGTCATCAAAAAGAAGCTCACCATAGCATTGTTATTATGAGACTTGTTCAAATATAAGGCTTCATGATGTTTTAAAAGTGATAAAATATCAAATACAGTGCTTTATGTTTTGATATGACCAAAAAGCCTTTTCAAAGGGCATCCAAACCCTCAAAAATAAACTACCAAGGCATTTGAGCTCATTTGAAAGTTAAAAGAGGGAGGAGAATGTTTGAAAGGCCCCATTTGCAAATTCAACAAGCCAAGGCGAACGTCCATTAGCTGCCCACTGAAGAAGCAAAGAGATTTCAAGCATTTCTAAGCTTTTCAATGCTTAAGAACTGCGCGGCGCGCCTGTAGGTTTGCGCGGTGCACCTTTAAGCGCAAATACAAAGCGCTTAAACTGCTGCGCATCACACCTGTAGCAGTGCACCGCGCCCCTATGCCCACGTTCACTACCACCCAAAAGACGACCCGACAGCCTCCATTTCACGACACCCTCTGCTTTAAATGAGCTTCTCCTCCATTGGCATCCAAAAACACTTTTAAAGATGGCTCCAATGACCAACCAAGGCCCATAAACATTTTTCAAGGTACTTCTTCACTTTGTGGCAAATTTTGAAATTGAAGAAGGGTGTTTTTGCTGTGTTTTTCCCTAAGGGAAATCGTGATTAGATGTTAGGGCCTTTGGTCAAAATCAAAGAGTTTTTGTTGTTGTAGATGTCAAGAATCAATACAGTGATAGGGGAGGGTGTTGTTATCAGTTATGAGAGAGCCCTAGCTACCTTTAAAAGACAATGATAGCCCACAGTTGCTATAAAGGAGCAGAGTTTGTTAAAAACTCAGAGGATAAAATAGTGAATGAAAAGGGAGGTTTGTTAGACCAATATTGAAAGCTCTTCTTGTGTTATTAAAAAGCTAAAACTATAGACAGTTTTTGGAAAAATAAATAGATGATTGTAGAGGTATCAAAACATTTTTGATCATATAGAAGTGGTAAATGGGTGAAGGCTTTGTCATTTTAAAAGGTCCTCTCTGTATTGTGAAATAGTAAACTTGGTGCAGGCCCAGAATTCAAAAAAGGGCAGAGTCTATTTTCAAGGTCTTCAAGTCAGTTGAAAGGTGTTTTTGTTTACCTTTCAAAGTGCATTAAACAAACAAAAGGGCAGTGCTTGATGGGAGGATTTTGGGTGCCAGAACACAGGAGATCCTTTTTCAACAAAGGACCCAAAACATATCTTTTTCAAAATATTTTCCCAAACACAGTAATAAATTAATTTTAGTTGTCATTTCACAAGTACTTGTTTGATTGGCATCAAAGAGGCACAGTGACTTATAAGGAGGACAAGGTGTGGTGTTGGGAAACCATTTCAAAGACCATTTGAGACAACTTGTCTTAGTCAACCAGTAAAGAGTATCGAAACAAAATGCCTCCCAGGCAAGACAGTAGAAGTGGCCCTCACAGGAGGTTTGAACCTGTTTCAACTGAGGAAGTAAATTCCCATCCTTCAGTTCTGTTTAAATTTCATGAAGTTGGATGTCTAGATTTTTGTCAAAGGGTTCAGGAGGTGAAAAGCTATCTCCCCTTGACACATCTATGTGATTTGAGATTGCAAGGGAAACATTTTCAGCTGGCAGGCTTAGATTTCAAGTTTTCTCCTAGATCCATTTCCAGAGCTACCGAAATCCCTTATGTTGGAGAAAAATGGTTTAAACAGAGCTACCTAGACTCAAAATAGTACAAACCCTTTTTGAAGCTGGAGCATCGGGATGCATGCCCATCCATATTTCCTTTTTATATCTATTGACTAGCTATGCTCCCCTCATGAAGATAATCATGAAATATTTCACATGCGAGGGAAGGTTTTCCTAGGTCTATGCTTACATGTATGGTTTCTCATGCACTTCAGAAGGACCCAATTGTTAAACCTCCCCTTTTTCCTCCATAGAAGTATTGAAAATATGGCCTCCACTGTTCAAAAGAGACCTCCCTCTCAGCAGCTAGCTTGCCTTTTCTATCATTCCCTCATCAAGATTGTCATTCTTCATCAACTTGAGAAGAAGGGAATCTCTTGGGACACTTTCATTGCACATCCTGATTTCGCCACTATTTCTTCATCCCATGCATCTCCTTCACCTTCCACTTAGCATCTTTCTCCTTCTTCCAGTAAGCCCATTCCTAAGAAGCTAAAATTTCCCATGATTGGTGAAGAAGAGCAGCATAATGATGAGGAAAAACACAGTGAAGAAAAGCAGCATGATGAGGAAGAACATAGTGAAGAAGTGAAACATAATGATAAGAAAGAACACAGTGAAGAAGAGAAGCATAATTAGGAATAAGAGCATAGTGAGGAAAAGCAGCATGAGGGGGATGAATAACACATTGAGGGAAGGAAGCACAGTGATGAAGAGGAGCGCCATGAAAAGAAGCAAAACAATGAAGAGGGAAAAGATGAGGAAATGGAATAGTTTGATGAGGAACACAGCAGCCACAAAGAGGAGGACATTGGTAGCCCTCACAACAACAAACATGATGAATATGAAGCCCAAAAAATTGAGGAGATAGAGCCTAAAAGTCCTGAAGAAAGCAAGGACAAGAATGAAGAGGGTAGCCTTCAAAAAGACATGCAAGGTGACAGTCAAAGCATTCAAGAAGAAACTCAAAACAGTGGCAAGGATGATGAGGGGAGTAGCAAGGGAAAAGAACAAATAGAGCATGTGCTAGCTGCCTCTCCTAGGCTAGAGGCCATGCTTTCTTCTCCAAAGGCAATGAAGCCCCGAACATCAAGAAAGAGAGTGCCTCAAACTGTAACTCCAAATGTTACTAGAGCCCTCCGAAGCAAAGGGAATTTGCCCAAGCAATCCATTGTTGAATTACCCAAGAGAAGGAAGACCAAGAAGGCCTCCCAAAGCAAGGGGAAGGAGAAGGAAGAAAGCAGCCATGAGAAGGAGAGGGAATTTGACATAATTCAGATAAACAATGATGATAGCGACAATGAGGCCAGAATCCTAGAGTCTCTCTTGATCAATAGAAAATAACAAATTCATGATTTGGGGGAAGATCTAGAGAGGTCTAAAAACCTCATTCACTTTTTGCAAACACAAAACAAGCAGATGAGTGTCCACATGGCGGTATATGAGACACGGGCAATCAAATATCAAAAAGAGGCCTCCAAGGCACAAATTAAGTTGGAAGAACTCATGGGCGAGGTCAATGATAGCGAAGATGAAGATTAGACAAGAAGAAAGAGGCCAAGAACCATGGGACTCAAAAGATCCTTAGAGAAACAAAAAGAGGAAGAGGCTGCCCTTTTTTAATCTTTTCCTCTCACTACTTTATTCACCCAAGAGATAGAAAAAAATTGAGAAGAATGGCTTGAAAGGGTGAATTAAAACTTGGAGAAGAAATTAGAAAAGGCCAATAGAGATTTGGACCTTCAAATAAGAATGATCAGGCACTATAAGAAGCTTAATTAGTTCGCCCGACGGAAATTGAAGGCCACATAAGAAAAGCTCAAGGAGGCTCAAAAGAGGCACCCGGCACCAAAAATGAAGAAAGACACATCAAGGCTCCAAATTTTTCCCTCATCTTCTCAGCATGCTTTTGGAAAATCTTGAGGGTCATGCTCGCCAAAATTCGGCGAAATTCAACAAGTTTTGGTTTTTTGACATTTTTGGGATTTTTGCTAAAAATCATGGGCATCACCATTTCTATTTGAGACATCCTCAAAGGATGAAAATGGCATAATTGGATGCCATATTTTTAGGGGAACCTAATTAGTTATTTTCAGATCAATTGAAGATGATTTCCCCCCCCAAAGTGGCAAAAAACAGTCACTTTTTCAACACTCTGCCCCGCATATCAGCAAAGGCAATTTTCTGGGTTTTTACACACAGGTCAGGTTTTGACAGGCTTCCAATGGTCATTTTGGTTTAAAAAAATAATTTTCAGAAAATATACATCCATAGCTTTCCAACGAGCCGTCACAGGCCTCGTTTAGACATCAGGAAATATTCCAAAAGTTGCCCACAAGACATGAGACTTTCTGCTGATATTTTTCTTAAGTATTTTTGTGAAAAATGCACTTTTCTGAAGCAACTTTTTCTCATGTGTGTTTAGCCTTTTTTGGCCATGGTTAGTTAGGAAAATTCAATTTATTTTCATTTTTTAGCATTTTTAAGATATTTTTGTTGATATTTTGTGCCTTGGGCTTTGTAAAGCCTCAAGGACAAAATCAGATATTTTTGATGGGCCAATGAGCTTGCAAGTTGCATTAGGAGGTTTTCCCTCATCTTGGCCTATATATTCCAAGAGACTTCATTGTAAACAAGGCTTAAATTGATGATATAGAGCAATATATGGTTATACAAGCTTGGAAGAAACACTTGTCTCATGAATTGGATAGTTTCTTGAATATTTTTGGATGATGAAAGAGGACTGTTGTTGGATTCCTTGACTTGGTAAAATGGTATAGTGTCCCTCTACGTTATGTTTTCTTAGTTTTCATTCATATTTCATGTTCTTGCTTGCTATAAGATAGTAGAGAATAGATTTGAGACATGCCCTTGGAGACACCTTAGATTTCCTATTTCTTTATAGCTTCTATGTTTTCTTCCTTCTTAGTCACATCAAAGAATCCTTGATTTCTCTTTGATAACTGAAGAAATTGTTTGCTTGTTTCATTTATGATTTTATGCATGCTAATTATGATTCACGGTATGCCCTGCTTACTCATGGCTAGTCATAGCTCCACCTCTGAAACCTTTCTTTTATTGTTTGATTTTCTTAGTTGAACCAAGGAGGTCTTATACTGATCTTGCCCTTTGCCTA